>JAMPIV010020406.1:0-270000 GCA_024509875.1 Oreohelix idahoensis
GAACAAAGTCTAATGACAAAGTAACTAGTATCACTTGGCACAAGCTCACAAGAAGACTAGAATAATTATAATAACAATCTGAACATATAATAACACAACACTAGAACTTGAAGAGATACAGAATAGATTCTTTAAGAAATAATGGTAACGGTAATAATAATAGTCTTCAAGAACCCGAAGGAAAGAACAAACCAAGTTTTCCAAGAACAACAAGTGACTTGATTGAGTGAATGCTGTGAAACAATATAATGCTGACAAGCCGGCAGAGCTTTTGAGTACAGAACTTCTTATGTTATTTTCCATCCTGTACATACGTTACCGGTGGAGATAAATAAAGCATAAAAAACCATTGCGACAAAACAAAATACATATGTCTACATATGCAGTGATGTAATTTGATGTCATTTGATGTATTAAAGGTACCAAGCTAAAAGGTAGACCTACTTGATTAAAACGGACTAATGATCGAACTTGTCTATATTGATCAAGAGTAGCGTGACTACTATATGTGAACCCCAGTGGTCACTTCATCATCATCATCATCATCATAACCGTCATCAACATCCCCTTCTTCCCCCTCCTCTTACTCTTTCTTCTTCTTGTTATCTGCCACGACTGCTACTGCCATTAGCAACAGCAACAAGTAAAAACGAAAAGTAACAATTAAAACGATTGTATTTTATGTTAATATTACTACCATCTCAAGTACGGATGTTAAGCTACTGCTGCATCAACAGCTGTCCCTACCACTAGGAAGAACAACAAAACAATACCAACAACTAGACCAACAATGATAATTAATATTTTGATAATGTTATTACTTCTAGTACTAACACTGTTACTATCACATCCACTACCCCAACAGTTCATATTGTAAACATTATTGCTTCCTCATCATGTGCCATCTCCACATCGAAGGTAGGCTGCAGTGTATCTCCAACGTCTTCTGTCTCTTGTCTTGATGGTACACTCTGATATATTTTTTCCTGTCCATCCCCTCAGGTTATCTTCCCACTTATAGCGTTGTTTTCTTCTTACACGTTTGCCGTCAATTCTGCCTTCTGTTATGGTCTCCAGTAAGATGTTATGCCTTTTTATATGACCAAAATATTTTTGCGTCTTATTGTGATCTTCTTCATTAATTATTGCTTACGTTTTCTTATATTTGAACAATATAGCAAAGCCATCTTAGCAATTGTCGCTGAGTGACAGATAATTAAATTATTTAATTCATCCTAATTTTTTTACCGTTGTTTTTTCTAGTTTTTGAGTGTCAGGATCTCAAAAACTCTGTTCTCACCTGATACAGTAACCCCTCTTCTTTCATTTCCCGAAGCGCAGCTATGTTTTTTCCTCTGTTTGTTGACCCGTCTGTTTGTAGTCACTAGCTCCAAGTAAAACGAAAGCAGCTTGGTACATCCTTCTTTTATTTCTGTCTACTACTAATTATAAATCCCCCGAGATATTCCTCCAGGACCATTTTCTGCTCAGCCATCGGGCTGTGTCAGAATAACATTACCTATGACCCACACTTGCGCGCAGTAGCATTCAAAATCCCACCAGATAAGAGTAAAGGGCAAATTTTAGCTTTTTGGGGTATTTTGTTGCCCAAGATATCTCAAATGTGAGTACAACTTGAGTTATGAAATTTGGCTGTTTCATTTGTTAATATATGATAATGATTGTATACTAAAATAATTTTGATTGGTTTGATATCGGAGTTTTTTTTTGGATTTTAACATACCAATCGAAAAATAGTTGAAATTTTTAAGGGGGGTATCTTAGCTATTTCTTAACAGTTTTGTAGTTTGTTAACATATATCCCGTATTTTAGTTTATTTTAATGAGCTCTGTGTGTACAGCATGTGGCCCAAAATTTACTGTTGTATCACTAATAGTTTTTGAAAAATCGTGGGCAACGTGCCCACATTTGTGTAAAAAATGAGGTTTTGAGAAAATTAAGAAAAAATGGAAGGAAAATACACTTTTACACAAAATTTACTCACCTCGGTATCCCCCTGCTATGTAGGAATCATCTCTGGTATTTTCCTTTATTGATTCCATGTTCTGTGTCATACTTTGCAGCTTACTTTTCATTAAATTTTTCATTTCAGCAGACTGTATGCGCTTTTCGTCAGTTTCCGGAAAAATGCATGCTTTCTCTGGTAGACATGTACTATGCGGGGGGAAGCGATTGCTCTACCCTTAGCAGACTCAGTACATGTAGGAGAGGCTTTGCTCTCAATATATTCAAGATTAGGATACCCTTATCAGATATTAACTGACAATGGTTCACAGTTCAGAGGGAAACTGATGGAGGAAGTTTTTAGGATTTTTCAAAATATTCTCGTCCGCACATTTTATCATCCACAATCGATTAGACAAGTGGAAAGATATAACGGGACTCTACTTACAATTTTACGTAAGCTCGCACAGGAGGAACCAGAATCCTGTGATTCGTTCTTACCTGCAGCTTTATTTGCGTATAAGGAGGTACCCTACCACTCTACTGGAATACCTCCAGCCACGTTATTATTTCGATGACCCATCAAAGGACCCCATGGTTAATAAAAATCAGCCAGTCAAAATTATTTTTACACATGAAACTATGTTTGAAAAACGTGAATTCTGTTTGCTTCAGGGAAAGGAATTCGGTACCGAAAATTAAAATCCTTGCATAAGAAGCAATATAGCATCACAAATATACCAATTTGTATATTTTACATATATAATTAGGTAAAAATACACTTACCTGACATACTTTAAAAATTTATATAAAATCATCCACAAAGGTTTTAGTGAAAATAAACATACAGAAATGTGGGCAAATGAATGTACTTTCCAGTGCAATATGTATCTAAAATTTGATATTTTCAATGAAATTCTTCATTTTTGGGGGTTAAACCTCCCCTTAATTAGGGAAACCTAAAGTCTTGGATTTACTGATCACTAATGCACGCACTAGCCATGTGCTATAGTTTAGAGAAATGAGTTGACTATAAAAGTTGTATCAGGAAAAAAACTAGAGAGAGCGAGTGAATTCTTCACAATAAATAGTGAGGGTTGGGGCTTGGAAAGAGAGATTACTTTAATAGATCTTCATCCAGGCTCTTTTAAAACACACCCTATCACGCATGTGATCTTAATTTTCTTCCTGTCTATCTTTGCAGTCCACTAGGACTTCTTAAACTCAACAAAACACATTATCCAACCTCACGACAGTCAATCATATTCAGATTAGAATAATGAGTAGGATATCCGTGATCTTGGAAAATTAATGTCAGTAGAAAGTACTGTCAACTTTCGCTGCTGGAAAGATAAAAGAAGCCACAAAAGTGCCAAGTGAATAAGTGAGGACACACTAAAAGGATACGCCTTATTTGAATCCACCAAATCACACGGCAAAACGAAAAAAAAAAATCAGCTAAGTGCACGGCTAAGCGAGGACAAGAATATAACCCAATAGCACTCCAAACTGAGACGGTGAAAAAAAGGTGGGGGGGGGGGGGGGGGGATAGGTCATATATTTAAATACCAGATGGGAAGATGCGTCCAAGAAATAAAGACAAGAACAGCCCACGGTCAAATAGTATTCCACAAAATGAAAGTATTCTATGCTAAACATCATCTAAAGTAACATAGAGCCCATCCTGTTACATGGAAGCTAATCATGGACAACCAGTAAACATGCAAGATATTGTTAAAGAATGTTGAGAATACAATGGACATCTATGAAGACTAACGAGCGCGTGCCGAGAAAGAGTTGTGAGGAAAAGATGGAAGACATCTGTCCAGCAGTTCTTGTTTGAGTGTGTGACGAGAAGAAAAATGGTGGAATTTATACGATAACATTCAAAATTGATGTTTAAAAGAAAACAAAAAGAAAGAAAAAGTCGTTTACGACAAACGGAGCAGATACTGGAGAGTTTGAATCTTGGCGTGGACAAGAAAGTTCAACAACTTGACGTGGAGAAGAAAGTTCAACAACTTGACGTGGACAAGAAAGTTCAACAACTTGACGTGGAGAAGAAAGTTCAACAACTTGACGTGGATAAGAAAGTTCATCAACTTGACGTGGACAAGAAAGTTCAACAACTTGACGTGGACAAGAAAGTTCAACAACTTGGCGTGGACAAGAAAGTTCAACAACTTGACGTGGACAAGAAAGTTCAACAACTTGGCGTGGACAAGAAAGTTCAACAACTTGACGTGGACAAGAAAGTTCAACAACTTGGCGTGGACAAGAAAGTTCAACAACTTGACGTGGACAAGAAAGTTCAACAACTTGACGTGGACAAGAAAGTTCAACAACTTGACGTGGACAAGAAAGTTCAACAACTTGACGTGGACAAGAAAGTTCAACAACTTAACTTGGACAAGAAAGTTCAAAAACTTGGGGGGGGGGGGGGGGGAGAGGAAGGGGGGGGGGGGGAGGAGAGGAAGGGGGGGGGGGTCGTCAGCTGCAATAATGGTCCCATGCCTCGTATGCAGTTCTAAAGAGAAAAAAAACATGAATGAACCAGGGATGAGGAGCTGGGGAAAGACATGATCACCTACGCCAGTCAACGTGGCACGTGAAAAAGAGAAGGAGAAGGCGATGAGAGTTCCACGGATCACATATTCCAGACTTTATGTGATCTTTATTGCCTTTAGAGTGTAGTTTACACTGATCTGTGTCCCACATTGTCTTTAGAGTGTTCGAACACGCGCTCACAATTGACATGCATAGGTCACCATTTCCGCAAAGAACGCCACAACACACATACTCGTGTCTACTATAAACAGGAAGAAGCCCATACAAAAAACAGACACTAAGCATAAACAAGAACAAGAAACACATACAAGAGAAGGAAAATTACGTGTAGAAAACAAAATTAAACAACATAGACCTACAGACAGAGAGAACAAAATACTTACAGGAACCCAGAAGCTTCATATTAAAAAACCTAAACGAATGTATATACAATATCAGAAAAGAATTACGTGCAGAAACCAAGAGAAACTGCTCAAGAGCAGAATACAAGAAAGACTTTTCTACGTTATACTAGCGACAAAAAGACAACATTGCTAAGTTATTGTGATGAAAAAAGAACGACTTATTAAGTTAGTTTGATTTGTCTTAAATAGGAGTTTTGCCTCGCTTTGGCGAGACGCATCGTATTCAACCAAGACAAAAGGACCGTGGTTATATTAGGGCACATGTTCAAATATAAAAAACCTTGTGGTCTGGTGAGTAACTCAATTATTTTGATGAAAAAAAAAAATAGAACGACACATTAATTTATTTTGATGAAAAATGAACCATTAAATAAGTTCTCTGATGACCAAAAGAAAGAAAGAAAGAAACACTTACTACGTTATATTGACGACAAAAAAGGACGACTTACTAAATTATTTTGATGACAAAGGCTATCAAAATTAGAGGTAATATGAACAGTAATGGCCACAAAGGTACCGGATATGTACTGTTGACTGAAATAGAAAGAAGTTGACAGTTAAGTAAATCAATCGTGTCTTTTAGAAAAACGTGTTAAATAGGTGATTGATTGAGATATGTTCTCTGACAGTTGAGCAAATAAATCGTGTCTTTTAGAAAAAAATTGTCCAGTAGGTGATTGATTGAGATCTGTTCACTGTTGAGCAAATAAATCGTGTCTTTTAGAAAAAACTTGTCAAATAGGTGATTAATTGAGGTCTGTTCTCTGACAGTTGAGGAAATAAATCGTCTCTTTTAGAAAAACTTGTCAAATAGGTGAATGATTGAGATCTGTTCTCTGACAGTTGAGCAAATAAATCGTGTCTTTTAGAAAAACTTGTCAAATAGTTGATTGATTCAGAATTTGTCTCTGTTGAGCAAATAAATCGTGTCTTTTAGAAAAAACGTGTAAAATAGGTCATTGATTGAGATCTGTTCTCTGACAGTTAAACAGGCGATTAATTGAGATATGTTCTCTAACAGTTAAAGCTGACTTAACCACTTTCCTTAAGAAAACCTGATTTTCATGTAAAACAAGTTCAACTCAGAATAGATACATGAAGGTTTCTGTTCTAATTTGGCTATCAGCACAGCCTCCTGTATTGAAATATTTGTTATCGAGAATCTGAAAGTTGCTTAATGATTTCTCTTTCCGCCTGAGCTCCTTCCGGAGAGTGGAAACTGCTTCCCAAAAAACATTTATGTATGAAGTGTGAAGCTTTGGTCAGGCTCACATTATCTTTCTTTCAGGATTTCTTTCCAATTGTCTATTCAGTTTCCTCTCGTGCGTCCTCAGGTCTAGTAGCCAGATTTTCTTGTGGCCGAGGCTTGTAATTGTAGCCGATAATGTTGTATCATATTTGTCCAGAGATCCGAATTTGTTTGTTTGTTCACCATCAGTTCTGTTCTTGATATCTTCCAACACTTTAGTCTCAATCTACCACTTCTTTTTTCTATGTCTTCCTCTATTATCTATTTGCCTCTATTTTTCCTGTGGTCAAGATATTGTCGAGTGATCCTATTCTCACCACATTTCCATTTAACATTGATTGTCTTCTGCTATCTTTGTTATTATATTTCGTTCCTCAATAGCTCTTCTTAAACATACTTCATTAGTTATCTTTGTTGTCTATTGGGGTCTTAATATTCTTCCGAGAAACCGCATCTCTGTTGCCTTCAATGGCGTTTAATTTTTTTGTTAAAGTTTTGCACATAGTCCTGGACTCACTTCCGAATAATAATATTGGGTGGATGTAAGACTTTATAAACCTTTTTTTGTTGTGTTCAATGACAAGGATATTCCTCGCTTTATAGAAAGCTGTTTGTGTTTAGCATATACAGTTCATACTTTCAATGATGTGTGTCCTGTCTGGCGTAACCATCACATTTAAGGGGTGGAGCTACAGCGCATTTTAAGTCAAAATAGCTCAAAAATGAAAATTGGGATTAGTCTATATTCGGATAGTTTATTTTCCCCTGAATCTAAATATGTCAAAATCATATGTCTGAACACATTCTAAATCGGTCTATTTTGATTTTGTCAATTCTATTTTATTAAGACATTGTGCGTTTTCTATGAAGGAAATCATGATTTTCTCAGAACTTTGTTTTATCTTATTAATGTTCTAATAAGTTTCATATAATTATTAGTCAATCAGTTTGAGGTTTGACACAAATACTTTCCATACGATAATAAAACCTTTGTCAGAAATGATTTTTGATATCACAATTTTGATTTATTGCAAATAATGTAAATTTTGAAGGGGAAAAAAATGGTTATTATTTTTAGGTACCAACTTTAAACTCTTTTTTTTTTTTAACCACAGGATCTAAAATCTAATCTTACAAAAGTTTTAAAACACAATGATAAGTTTTTATATCAACTTTAGTGCTAATAACTCAATAAATAAAAAGTCTTCATCATCTCATCTCAACCCATAACCCGTCATGGGTCGTAGGGGTGCCATGGTGGAAGCATCAGCAGACAGGGTCCTCCACTGCTCTCTATCCTCAGCAATGCGTACAAGTGTGGAAAAACCGTGTCCTGCCCATTCTTTGATGTTACCAGCCCAGGATTTTCTTTGCCTTCCTCTTCTCCGTTTACCTTCGACTTAGTCTTAGAGAATTGAAATATAGGAATAAAATCCAACATGGCCGCCATTTCCATGGCAACCAATAAATGTGGTTGTATGCATGGCTACTACTGTCGTCCGTCAGCCCTGTGTATGTGTATAGTTAATCATTATTCTGTATTTAGGTACGGTCCTTTGACAACGACTGTCACTGTTTTGTTGCTGTCTAGGCAGAGGCCTTTTCTACACTTACTTTTACTACTAGATGTAATGTTGTCTATAGGTAATGTTTCGTTTTTTGTTGTTTTATTGTCCTCAGCATAGGACACGTTATTTTGGTTGTACCACCCAAACCCTATTTCGGATTCATCATTGACTGACCTCATGAATGATGATGACCCTGTACAGAGAGAACACATCCAATAAAAGAACACTTCCCTGCCTCCCATCTTTGTTGTTGTTTTTTCTATTTTTGGTTGAAAAGTGCCCAGTTTATTCTCCATTTTTACAACCATTTCTTATACATGGTCTAAAACAAAATTATTCTCAGATCTTCCCATCAATATATAAGTCTTCTAGCATTCTGACGATCTCTTGATGTTTCACCTTGTCAAATGCTTTGAGACAATCTTTGATGAACAAGTATAGATCTGTCTGGCATGACAATTTTTTCTTGATTCTATTGTTCTGCTTCTTCTCTGTAGCTAAACTTGCTGCAAGTTTACTGATTTTTTTTCGAAGTGTCTTCATCAATGTTTCCTTAGCAACACAGCCGGCACAGTAATCTTTAATGACTTCTGTTTGCATGCTATTTTCTGATGCTGAAGAGTCCGTGTGGTTGTCATTAACACTATCTGTTCCTACATTGTCTTCAATAGAACTGTCAGTTGCTGAATTTTTCTTCTTGTTGTAAGTGTGATCATGGTTTAGGCCTAGCGCTGCAGTGTGTACTACAAAACATCCCTTATCTTAGGTAATCTTATGTGCTGACCAGGTGTATGGTGTAAACATTTGTAGGTACTGCATTCCATCTAAGTTTCTTCTTCCCATCCAGTCGCTTCAATTCAAAATCAGTCGTCTCGAAGTGTTGTTCACACAGTCTTGCATTAATAGAACTAAAAGCATAAGGTAGTCCGAAGTTCCGTATGGGGCAGGGAGTGTGACAGGGGCGCTATGTGTACCTCACACCCAAGACCCGTGCACCAAGAAAATTTATAAAGGATCGTTTGACAGGGGTTGCAATTATTGGTTGCTTGCAACCCTCTCAGCAGCAGACTTAACAATTCAAGCAACCCAAAGCCTTATGCAGATCAACATTTAATTCTACCGAACAGAACCGAACACCAAACAAACAATCCAACAAACAATCAAACGAACACCCAGTTAGTGTTCATAGACTGTCTGAAAAACAATAAATAAAACAATGTCTAAGTGAACATTAATAGCATGGATAATAACACTTACCATAAAGAAAACATGCGCCCACCTGATATCATCAACTATCTCACACACTCATGCGTGTCGTCCAATGCGACTAGTATGGTGTTGTGCATGAGGCTGGCAATCGCACCGGGTAACATAGGTTGCTACCGAAACCACTACTGCAAGAGCATCTGAATGCTTCATGCTGAGACAAACCACACCGGTGGCCCCATGCTCCCTCAGGAGCGGAGGAGAGAAATATACAACTCTAAGTACGCCCACGTGCTCTCACAAACCATGTTCACATAACAATAATAATCAACTGGACATAAAATCATATTCTTCAATACATGTACAACAAATAATCTCAATAGTGAGAATTAACTACTACCTCTCAACCGACCCACATCAATACTCGTTCCCGCACTCTGAACATGTCGTAAGTGACGATTGGTGTTTCCATGCTCCACCAGGAGCCAACAGAGAAACACCTGTCTCAACTTGCCTTACGCACCAGAAATCTAAATGACTATTCTCCCTTCTAAGTAACCACTAAAGATAAACAGTAGAATAATCAATAATCGTGAAATACACTTAATTACTTTTACATTAAAGGATAAAATAAAATTACTCTTACATTAAAGAATAATATTCTTGGCTTTAACCAAAAACTGGAACTAAATACACCGCGTGTCGCTCGGCATAACATATTATAGGTTTAACACGCGGAGCGTGTTTAATCAGACTCGCTATCACCGCCTTTTATCACCACGAGGTTGCTATCTTGCGATTGTTAATCTTATCTAAATTTCGCAGTGAAATAGCCTCACACTATGTCTGCCTTTCTGAAGAATGAAATAATCGCTCTTAAACTTTCACATCTATCTATCTATCTATCTATCTATCTATCTATCTATCTATCTATCTATCTATCTATCTATCTATCTATCTATCTATCTATCTATCTATCTATCTATCTATCTATCTATCTATCTATCTATCTATCTATCTATCTATCTATCTATCTATCTATCTATCTATCTATCTATCTATCTATCTATCTATCTATCTATCTATCTATCTATCTATCTATCTATCTATCTACCTACCTACCTACCTACCTACCTACCTACCTACCTACCTACCTACCTACCTACCTACCTCCCTACCTACCTACCTACCTACCTACCTACCTACCTACCTACCTACCTACCTACCTACCTACCTACCTACCTACCTACCTACCTACCTACCTACCTACCTACCTACCTACCTACCTACCTACCTACCTATCTATCTATCTATCTATCTATCTATCTATCTATCTATCTATCTATCTATCTATCTATCTATCTATCTATCTATCTATCTATCTATCTATCTATCTATCTATCTATCTATCCCATTAAACATTAAAATAGCCACATCGATATTATTTCAGAATCCTAGAAAACTAATGCTAATTTAAATTAACTCACGTGCTCAAGGCATTTACAGCTTGGCTCTGTGTGTCTTCTTCGTCTGTTCTCACTGGGCGGCTCTCTCAAACATAGACCAGTTTCGCCGCTTGCTACCCCTTTTTATAAGCCCTGGCCTAACCACTCAATTTACTGCGCGCTACGCGTCTTAATCTGCGCCACACAGATAACACCCGCGATTATTGCTCCAGAATGCATGAAAACACAGATTTACACAACTAGAGCAAAAACACAGCTAATTCGTAGGCTTATTATGGCCTTGTAATAAATCTGCTTGAAGATAACGTGACCAAAAGGCACTAAACCACATAGACAACATGACTGCCCAGATGGGGCCAGCGCCGAGAACGACAGACCTCAAGATGGCGCTGTCACAGGAGGAAAAGATGAAAGATGTACATTCTAAGTAAAATACTTACAGTTTCAAACTAGTGTCAATGTCTGTTTAAACATATTCAATTTATATGGTGAACACTTTTCAATCAGTGGCAATGTAATGTACTATTAACCTTTTCATTTAAATGTAAAGTAAATTTACAAGCTATTCAATTTAAATGTAAATAGCGTTATCGCTCGATGGATTAAGTTTAATTCTCATCGAGGGTAAATTCTGAGTTAAATGGGATGGTGGAATAGAGGGAAAGGGGATCCATAACCATGGGTTGGAAAACGCAAAACTCTGGAGAGCGTTTCGTTTCTATTCCTTTACCATAGTTGTTGGTGGTACCAGGAGGGTACATATCTCTGGAACAAAGTGAGGGTAGAGATGGACTGACGTAGAAACGCAGGACCAGCTTGGCAGTTACTCCTTGACATTTCTGGGAACGTGCTGCACCTTTAATCTTGACCAGAGACGCAAGAACTCCAGTGACCTATCTGCACAGAACCAACCCATCGGCGAGAGCAGAACATACCATAGTAAGTTAAGTAGCCCTATAAGCTAACAAGTGACCTCCTTTAAAACTAACTTCCCATCACAACCGTGATGAAAACTTTTTGCTTATAATTCATTATTCAAATTTTCTAAAACCGTGTTAAACTTAAATGATTATTAAATCTGTTATTTGTAATTATACAAATTTAACTTCGATTCAATCGTTTTAAATGTACTGCATGGTGTCTCAGTCAATTTACTTAACACACTATAAACAGAGCTATACCAGAATAATAATAATTCCGCTGAGTAAATCAGAGGTGGGAGCTTGACGAGCTGAAAATTAATAATTGCTTAATCCTTAACAAAAGTTTTCGGCAGATCATAGAATTAACATGCTCAGCCAATGCAGCATTGTTGTCGCTTTTCTGAATATCTAGTGAACACTGCATTGGGATAGAAGCGTCATTTCCCTTCTATCTACATCTCTACCAAGAGTAATCTTTTGCCAAGGTAGACACCTTTGATGACCCACTTTAGATACTCTTGAGTTCTGGCCACTGTTGGACCACTACTGCAAAGCAGGGGAGGCAACCCGTAACAGTATTGTATATGAGCATTAAAACTGTCAACATTAAACGAAATATGATTTTTTTTAAAGCTTTCATAAAGATTCGAGTTTTTTTTTTTTTTTTTTTTTTTTAAATGTGCTCTTGTATCGTAATTCAAAATAGCTAGTTATTTACAACAACTTACCTCGATTACAATTAAACTTATTACGGACGAAAAAAATATGCTTTGTTGCCCGCACCGCGATAAGTATGTTCTGGTCAAAGAGAAGATGTATTTCACAATACGAGCAGATTTCGTTATAAATTATTTGACTTTTTATATTAAGGTAAAAAATAGTTTTTAATGTACTTTTGGTAATAGTAGTTATTAAATAAGCAATATACATATGTTTAACAGATTTTTAACTGACGTATACTGATTTTTGTTGGTTAGATCTATATGTCGAAGGAATGTCATCTATCTAGTTTTACTTGATTAATACTCTTTATTTATACACTGCCATGTAGAAAGAAAAAAAAACACAATTATCATGTATTATGGCCTTGGTTTTACTGGCACATACATTTCTCAGTACATACAATACAGCATTAATTACACTGACAAACAACATTTTTCTTTCTTATATAAGAATAAGTGTTCTTAGGTCAGTTTCTTGCGCTGATTTCAAATTTGAAATCCGTTTATCTCTATCACGTCGGGTTCTTAAGATATTTGTGAATAAATATATTTTTGGGAAACCGTTATTTGCTCCGTTTCATTTTTACTATATAACTTTTTAAAAATTAATAAAATGCAAAATAATTCTACTTTTTATACTGCTAAAAGATGCATGACATATGTTACGATATATTTCAAATAGTTACTGTATTTTGAAATAATTCTGAGTGAAATATGGCTTCTAGAAGTTTGTAGTGAAATTGACAGAGATACAACGGTAAAATTCCTCCAAGGATAACATTTAAGGATTAAAACATAATGCGTAGGCTGCTGATGTACATGATCGCCTAGACCGCGGGTCATCATCCCCATAAAATTGACTTGCTAGACCGGAGGGGAACGGAGTATCAAAAGGGAAAAAAAAATATGACTGGAAAGGCTAAAGAGACGCAATTGGGGGGGGGGAATGGATGAAAGTAAAAAAATTCAAGTCCCCCAAATTGACACGAGGTACGGAATTGGACGTTTTGCGATACCAAGCGCTTGATTTGAATTTGAGCGGAAGAACGCAGATGTCTGAAAAAAATTACAAAAATTAAAAAGTAAATTTTTCTTAATATTAAGGTTAGGAATATAAAAATTAGCTGGCCAGATGGCCTATTCTGAGCAGTGAACTAATATGGTCTTAATTTTACAGACGGATAGATAATATTGAAAATAATGACAAAAGACAGTGTAGTTCACATCATCGACAGACTGAATTGAATCTAAAAAGTGTGGTTATTTGCACACAAAAACACGACCTTGGACACAGATGTTCAAATTTACTTGGCATAGAAGTGAAGGGACATTGGTGGTAGCTGTGTCTAAATATAACTTTTTACAACAAAAATTTGAAGGGGGAGAACGGTTGGGTCAAAAATCGAGCACAATTTTGTAGAAACACAAGTAGAGACGGACAGACTAACAGATAACCATCCATACGTGACTGAAGCTTGACTGAAATGACTTTAGTGAGGAAATTTGAAATTAAAAATAAACCTCGGCAGTGATTGGCCACAGACAATCATATCATTAGCGCTCAGAGCGCATTTGGGGTCATTCTTCAATAATTGTTCAGTGTTAGACACAGATTTTAAAGTGTGGTGTTTTCCCATATGAAAGACAGTGAGTTAAATTTAGGGACGCCATCCTATAGCCAGCAGCTCAGCTGAGTTTTGCTAGCACTTCTGTGTTAATTATTCATAATCTGGTAAGATTGAAATTATTTCTTTATATATTTTGAATATTGTTTCATGTTCGAGTGATTTGATACTGCCATATCATAATCTAGCCTTACAAACAAGTAGGGATTTTGCTCTAGACCCCCCGCCCAAGTCAGGGTCTAGGGACTAACAATGTACCTAAACACCAGCAAGGATTATGCAAGACAGATCAAGAGTTGAGAATAAGGAAACATATTACCTATCCTCTTTTTAGGGTAGAAAACTAATAATTATTTTTCAGAATCTATAGTCTGGGAGGATCTATCGGATGTAAACCCACCATGGTAACTGTGCTGTTTGGTCAGAGAGATCTGACCTGTCTGTATAATGTGGTTGTTGTGTCAGTGTGGTGTCCAGACGTGGGTAGAGAATAGATTTTGACACATGGCCCATACTTTGATTGCAGAGCTGCGAGTTTCTGTCGTCAACGAAGCAGTATCTATTCGGGTGGTGATTTACACAAGTGTATCTGTGCAGTCCTTGTGACAGAGACCACCATTATTGCCCGCCAGCACGGAGAGGTGGGACCACCTGATTTCAGCACCAGAGCTACAAATACCAGATGAGTGAGCCTCTGGTCTGCTGGATATTCACCAACCCCATTTAGTTGCAGATACCCCATAAAAATTCCCACCATTTTCTGGACATTGTGTAGTCAATATAGACAGGTGTGATGAGACCACCCCAACAGCACAGACAATAAATATCCTCCCTAGTAGCTGACTACCAGAACATTTTAATAAAACTAACTATTCTAGTACTTAAATATGTACACCTTTGCATTTATTATGTAACATTCCATGCATAATTTTCATAAATTTTAAATCCTTCTTTTAAAACAAGTTCTGGTCAAAATAAAACTTGATCCAGAACAAATAAATGTAATATAATTATATCAAAAACTTTACACCCGTGAGTTAGTTCAGTGTATTTTAACACTTGTTAATCTTATTAGTCTTGTTAAATATCTATGGGTATATTTATAACTATCACACCACAGTACACATCATTACCCTAGACACATCACGTAGCTACATTCAATAAAAAAAAAAATTAAGTGTGAGGTCGTAGTGGTAGCAAGAAAGGCCTTCTGACAATTCTCCATTACATTTTATCTCAGGAGCCTTCACAGCTGGCCTCATACAATTTACATGTAGTACCATCATCATCATACAATACCATCAATACCACTACATATATTGGGGTCTTGTCCAGGGATAATTAGCCCAACAGTAATATTAAGATCTCCTGGTGGGAGAAATAAAAGTAGGGAAATAAATTGTAAAATTTCCTTTAAAAGTAAAAGTGTCCCTGCAGATAAAAGTTGGTGAATCTTCACAGCCAGTAATAATTAATTAGTTAACTGGTTAGTTAGAATTAGTTAGATTATAGTCATAAGAAGTACTTAGCTTGTATATTATTATATTGTCTGAAAAGTATGGCTGAGCTAGCAAAGTTTAGATCAGCTGCTGTGCTCACTGCGAAGGAGATGGGGATGGATGGTCAAATTTTAATTCAATACGTAACGACTGAATGTGATAAATATATTGAAAGGGAAGATAGAAAGGTAGCTGAAGAGAAGAGGTTACAAATTGAGGCTGATAGAGAAATTAAGAGGCTGCAGATTGAGGCAGAAGAAAAACGACAGCAAAGGGAGGCAGAGGAAAAAAGGTTGACTGCCGAAAGGGAGGCTGAAGATAGAAGGTTGCAGAGGGAGCACGAATTACGACTAAGGGAGCTGGAATTACAAGGCCCGGCCCCTGAAAATGGTGCCAGCCCTTTTGCCTCAGATGCTACGCCCAGTATGGGAGCCTCAAACTCAGCTATGGGGTTTCATTTAGACCATTTTGTTGAGAAAGACGATGACATAGAGGGGTACCTGGGACGTTTTGAGTTATTAGCTACTACATATGGGTTAGAGAGAGAGAGGTGGAGTTTAAAGCTATCACAGGGATTGAGGGGTGCTTCTTATGAAGTATTTGCCAAAATGAACAGGGAAGACCAAGACAATTATGACATGTTAAAGCAGGCTTTGTTATTAAGGTACGAGAAGAATGGTGAATTTTATCGTAAGAGATTTAGAAATGCCAAACTGTTGTCTGGGGAGACATACCACCAATTCTCTGCCAGACTAGAAACCTATTTGGAGAAATGGACGGCTCTGGGGAAGACCCAAGATCTTAAAGAAATGATCATGATTGAACAATTGAGAGAGTCCATGGCTCCAGACATGAGAAAATTTCTCATGGAACAAGGTGCAGAGAAGTTGGGGGAAATTTTAAATGTTGCTGAGAGGTATCAGGCAGCTCAGGCAGAGGTAAGTGGTGCTAAGAAGAA
The DNA here is from genome assembly GCA_024509875.1 of Oreohelix idahoensis. Lineage (NCBI taxonomy): Eukaryota > Metazoa > Mollusca > Gastropoda > Stylommatophora > Oreohelicidae > Oreohelix > Oreohelix idahoensis. Next base: position 16,155 of record JAMPIV010020406.1, read on the forward strand.
GCACATAGACAATTTTAAAGCTCCACAGCAATTTAATAAATTTGATAATAGAGAGCAGGGAAATAAGGGTAGGACAAACTTTGAGCGGCCAAGAAATGACTATCGCGACAGAAACTCACAGTTCAATGACCAAAAGTTCAATGAAAGAAAACCGTTGAACCAAGGAAAAAAGATGGTGTAAATGGTGCAAGAAGGATAACCATAACACCGAATTTTGTAGAAGGAAACCTTCAAACATTGCTGCAATGAAGTCGGGGACGCAAAGATTAAAGGTTAATCCTAAGGGACAACAGGAACCTTATCACCCCCCAGTTTGTGAGGATGTTATTTGTAATGGGGTCACCATAAGGTGCCTTTATGATACAGGTTTGGATTATGATTCAGTTGTGAAGTCTAGCCTAGTGGACCCAAGTCAGTATACCACAGAAACAGTGGAAATACAAGGGGCGACTAAGGACATACCACTCATGACACTTCCCATCGCAAGGATAACGGTGAAAACTCGCTATGTGGAAGGAGAAATCAGAGCAGCAGTGATAGATGAACCAATCTACCCTCTGATATTGGGGTGTAGATACGTCTTCTTGGGGAATCCCGAGAAACCTGTGATCATGGCGACAGTGCAGACCAGGTCACAGAAGAAGGAGGAAGAAGGTGAACCTATAAACGCTCATCCAGAGGAGATGAGGAAGGCGCAGGCTGAGGATAGGACACTCAAGCCCTGTTTTAAAAAATTGCCCAAATGCCACACACCTCCGAGCAAGGGGGAATATTTCATGAAGAACAAACTCTTATACAGGAAGGCCGGAACTGGAACAAATGGTCACAACCAGCTGGTTCTTCCCATTGCATATAGAGAGAAAGTGATGGAACTCGGACATGCAATCCCCTTCAGTGGTCACATGGGGATCAGCGCCACAGGACAGCGTATAGCTTGTCATTACTTCTGGCCAGGGATAACGGAGGATATAAAAAGATATGTCAAATCCTGCCCAGAATGTCAAAGGGTAGCTCCAAAGCACTGGACTGCCCCTGCAACTCTAGGGGAAATGCCCATAGTGGGAACACCTTTTGAGAGGGTTGCAGTGGATATTGTAGGACCTCTCACTCGGACCAAGAGGAGGAACAGTTACATCCTTACTCTGGTGGACACTTGTTCTATGTGGGGAGAGGCGGTAGCCCTGCCATCAATTGATTCAAAACATGTAGCAGAGGCACTACTTACAATATTTACCCGATTAGGATTCCCGCATCAAATCTTGACGGATAATGGTTCTCAGTTCAAGGGGAAACTAACGGAAGAAGTTTTTAAGCTATTTCAAGCCAGGCACTTTCATTGTAGTCCGTACCATCCACAAGGGAACGGCCAGGTAGAGAGGTTCAATGGGACTCTCATTTCTATCCTGAGAAAGCTGGCACACGAAAAACCGGATCTGTGGGATCAATTCCTGCCCGCCGCATTGTTTGCGTACCGGGAGGTACCACATAGTTCAACCGGGATGGCTCCCGCAACTCTGCTATTTGGGAGGCCAATAAAAGGTCCATTAGAAGCCCTATTAAGGACCTGGACAGATGAGAAGGCGGAAGAGACTGTTACCTCATCTTATCAATATGTGAACGAACTGACCACTCGTTTGAAAGCTGGATGGAAACTGGCAAATGATAATTTGAAACAAGCCAGGAAGAAACATGCAGCATATTTTAATAGGAAGGCAAAGGACAGGGAACTGGCAGTCGGAGAGAAGGTGCTGCTTCTACTACCGGGAAGCCAGAATAAATTACAAATTGGTTGGCAAGGTCCATATACGGTTCTAGAGAAGGTGTCTAGAACAAACTATAAAATTGACAAAAAGGGGAAGGAAAAAGTTTATCATGTAAACCTGTTAAAGAAGTATCTGGACAGACCACTCCAGGAAAGCACCCCCTTATTGACCTTGGCTATTGCAACCCAGATGCAAAAAGAACCACTCACCTCACATGAATACCCATTACATCCTTGTGAAACAGCAGCACAGGTAAAAGTCAGTAAGCACCTGACTAAAAACCAGAGGGAGAGAGTTCAACAAGTTCTGGAGGAACATACAGATGTATTAACAGATAAACCAGGCCATACAAATTTGCTACAGTATGACATGAAACTGGTAGACTCAAACCCAATCTGTATGAGAGCCTATTCTATTCCGTTCGCGAAGGAGAAGGCATTAAAGGAAGAAATAGATTATTTATTGAAGGAGGGGATTATTTCGCACAGTGAATCATCTTTTAGTTCTAGTGTCGTTTTGTTGAGGAAACCGTCTGGGGAACACAGACTGTGCATAGATTACAGGAAACTGAATGCTGTCACAGAAGGACAAGTGGATCCATTACCAGACACAAAACAGCTATTTGCCAGACTGAACAAGGCAAAATACTTTTCAAAAGTGGATCTTAGTAAAGGCTATTACCAGATCCCAGTGAAGCCTGAAGTGAGACCTTATTTGGCTTTTAGCACTTCGGATGGACATTATGAATTCAATATGCTACCATTCGGACTGAAAAATGCTCCGAGTGTGTTTTCAAGGATGATGCGAAAATTGTTGGACCCCCTGAATAACCCATGTATCACGAATTTCATGGATGATATACTCGTCGCCACAGAGACATTTGAAGAACACATTGAAGCTCTGGAGATGTTGTTTGATAGACTTCGGGAGGCGAACTTAACTGCTAGGCCAACAAAATGTTGTATTGGATGCAAAGAGTTGGAATTCTTGGGGCACACTGTATATCAGGGTAATATGACCCCTGATCCTAAGAACTTGGAAAAACTGCAGAGAGCACCTAGGCCGCAAACAAAAAGGACGTGCGATCATTCGTGTCGTTATGCGGATTTTATCAGAAATACATCAAAAATTTTAACGCCATTTGTGCTCCTCTGACTGATCTGACTCGCAAGGGACTTCCAGATAAAATTATTTGGACTGCACAATGTGAATTAGCGTTCCAAGAGTTAAAGGAAAAACTCACTAGCAAGCCTATTCTCAAACTGCCTGATTTGACACAGGACTTTGTCTTAAGAACCGATGCAAGTAATGTAGGACTTGGAGGGGCTTTGTTGCAAAGATCATCTTCACCTGATGGGGAACTGAAACCAGTCGCTTATGCAAGCCGCAAATTGAATAAGGCGGAACAAGGATACTCCACAAGCGAAAAAGAATGTTTAGCATTAATCTGGGCAATAAAGAAGTTTCAAATCTATCTGTATGGTAGGACATTTGTGGTGGAGACGGATCATCAGCCTCTCGTGTTCTTGTCTCAGGCTAAGCATGAAAACGCAAGATTGCTGAGGTGGTCTTTATTGCTTCAACCTTATCAGTTTAGTATCCAATATATCCCAGGCAAATTGAATGTCGGTGCAGATTTCCTCAGTCGGCACCCCTGTGATCAAAATTAGAGTAATGGCAGACGGGAGGAGTAATTTTACCTATGTGTATCGCTGGTTTTGGAACTTGCCATAGGCATGTTTTCAGGTGGGGAGATGTGTAGTGAAATTGACAGAGATACAACTGTAAAATTCCTCCAAGGATAACATTTAAGGATAAAAACATAATGCGTAGGCTGCTGATGTACATGATCGCCTAGACCGCGGGTCATCATCCCCATAAAATTGACTTGCTAGACCGGAGGGGAACGGAGTATCAAAAGGGAAAAAAATATGACTGGAAAGGCTAAAGAGACGCAATTGGGGGGGGAAATGGATGAAAGTAAAAAAAATTCAAGTCCCCCAAATTGACACGAGGTACGGAATTGGACGTTTTGCGATACCAAGCGCTTGATTTGAATTTGAGCGGAAGAACGCAGATGTCTGAAAAAAATTACAAAAATTAAAAAGTAAATTTTTCTTAATATTAATGTTAGGAATATAAAAATTAGCTGGCCAGATGGCCTATTCTGAGCAGTGAACTAATATGGTCTTAATTTTACAGACGGATAGATAATATTGAAAATAATGACAAAAGACAGTGTAGTTCACATCATCGACAGACTGAATTGAATCTAAAAAGTGTGGTTATTTGCACACAAAAACACGACCTTGGACACAGATGTTCAAATTTACTTGGCATAGAAGTGAAGGGACATTGGTGGTAGCTGTGTTTAAATATAACTTTTTACAACAAAAATTTGAAGGGGAGAGAACGGTTGGGTCAAAAATCGAGCACAATTTTGTAGAAACACAAGTAGAGACGGACAGACTAACAGATAACCATCCATACGTGACTGAAGCTTGACTGAAATGACTTTAGTGAGGAAATTTGAAATTAAAAATAAACCTCGGCAGTGATTGGCCACAGACAATCATATCATTAGCGCTCAGAGCGCATTTGGGGTCATTCTTCAATAATTGTTCAGTGTTAGACACAGATTTTAAAGTGTGGTGTTTTCCCATATGAAAGACAGTGAGTTAAATTTAGGGACGCCATCCTATAGCCAGCAGCTCAGCTGAGTTTTGCTAGCACTTCTGTGTTAATTATTCATAATCTGGTAAGATTGAAATTATTTCTTTATATATTTTGAATATTGTTTCATGTTCGAGTGATTTGATACTGCCATATCATAATCTAGCCTTACAAACAAGTAGGGATTTTGCTCTAGACCCCCCGCCCAAGTCAGGGTCTAGGGACTAACAATGTACCTAAACACCAGCAAGGATTATGCAAGACAGATCAAGAGTTGAGAATAAGGAAACATATTACCTATCCTCTTTTAGGGTAGAAAAACTAATAATTATTTTTCAGAATCTATAGTCTGGGAGGATCTATCGGATGTAAACCCACCATGGTAACTGTGCTGTTTGGTCAGAGAGATCTGACCTGTCTGTATAATGTGGTTGTTGTGTCAGTGTGGTGTCCAGACGTGGGTAGAGAATAGATTTTGACACATGGCCCATACTTTGATTGCAGAGCTGCGAGTTTCTGTCGTCAACGAAGCAGTATCTATTCGGGTGGTGATTTACACAAGTGTATCTGTGCAGTCCTTGTGACAGAGACCACCATTATTGCCCGCCAGCACGGAGAGGTGGGACCACCTGATTTCAGCACCAGAGCTACAAATACCAGATGAGTGAGCCTCTGGTCTGCTGGATATTCACCAACCCCATTTAGTTGCAGATACCCCATAAAAATTCCCACCATTTTCTGGACATTGTGTAGTCAATATAGACAGGTGTGATGAGACCACCCCAACAGCACAGACAATAAATATCCTCCCTAGTAGCTGACTACCAGAACATTTTAATAAAACTAACTATTCTAGTACTTAAATATGTACACCTTTGCATTTATTATGTAACATTCCATGCATAATTTTCATAAATTTTAAATCCTTCTTTTAAAACAAGTTCTGGTCAAAATAAAACTTGATCCAGAACAAATAAATGTAATATAATTATATCAAAAACTTTACACCCGTGAGTTAGTTCAGTGTATTTTAACACTTGTTAATCTTATTAGTCTTGTTAAATATCTATGGGTATATTTATAACTATCACACCACAGTACACATCATTACCCTAGACACATCACGTAGCTACATTCAATAAAAAAAATTAAGTGTGAGGTCGTAGTGGTAGCAAGAAAGGCCTTCTGACAATTCTCCATTACATTTTATCTCAGGAGCCTTCACAGCTGGCCTCATACAATTTACATGTAGTACCATCATCATCATACAATACCATCAATACCACTACAAAGTTGTAGAAATTCGGCTGATCTGTTCTGTTACGTGTGAGGATATTTTACCGATCGTGTTCACCAGAAAAAACTTTACACCATTGCTAAAGAAAGCATATGAACTTTATTTCGATTCGAAAGTTGATGATGCAAATAAATCTTGGAAGCCAAATGCAGTTTGTTCGACTTGTGCAAATACATTGGCAGGTTGGTTACGAAAATCGCCGAAGCATAAGTCGATGCCTTTTGGAGTGCCATTAATATGGCGTGAACCGACAAATCATGCTACTGATCGTTACTTCTGCTTGACAAATATCTATGGTTTCACTTTTAAAACTAGAAAGTCTGTGGTTTATCCAAATATTGAAACGGTTTCGAAACCAGTGCCTCATGATCCAATCACGTGTCCGATCCCAGTTCCACCAGAACAATATCCGTTGGACGTGAATGAACCATCAGAAAGTGATAGTTTACCTGCTTTAGAAACTAATTCTGACTCGGATTATGTACCGGTGAATGATGGTGTTCACTTAATTAACCATTCAGAACTTTCAGATCTAATACATGATCTCGCTCTCACCAAAGGACAAGCGGAATTACTCGGTTCGCGACTCAGAGAATGGAATCTTTTAGCGCCCAATACTCCGATATCTAAATTTCGTCATAGACACAGAGAAATTGTTCAATACTTTGAGATGGAAGATGACATTTGCTATTGCAAAGATGTAAAAGGTCTAATGGTGCACCTCGGTCATGAGCACATAGTCAACGAATGGCGACTTTTCATCGACTCTTCAAAGACTCTTCTAAAAGCCGTGTTATTGCATAATGGAAATTTATTTTCATCAATTCCAGTCGCCTACTCTGTTCATATGAAAGAAACTTATGACAATATGGCTATACTTTTGGCAAAAATAAAGTACAATGACTACCAATGCCGGATTTGTGGAGACCTAAAGGTCATTGCAATTCTCACGGGCATGCAGACTGGGTATACTAAATTTTGTTGCTTCCTATGTGAATGGGACAGCCGCAACAGACAGGAACATTATGCAAGAAAGGTGTGTCCTATCGGGGATCGTATGTAGCTCAGGCATAAAAATGTAATACACGAGCCATTAGTTAACAAAAACAGCATCATTTTACCACCGTTACATATAAAGTTGGGGCTCATGAAGAATTTTGTAAAAGCGTTAGATAAAACGAGCAAAGCTTTCACTTATCTTCGAGAAGAGTTTCCGCAAATTAGCGATGCAAAGATAAAGGAAGGTATCTTTGTAGGACCTCAGATTAGGAAAGTTATTGCAGACAAACAATTCGAGAACTTGTTACATGGTAGTGAACTTCGCGCATGGATGGCATTCAAATCGATCGTCGATAACTTTCTGGGAAATCACAAATCTGTCGACTATGTGCATATTGTTAAGCAGTGCATAGATGCATACAGAATTATGGGCTGTAACATGTCCCTCAAAATCCATTTGCTCGATTCGCATCTTGACTTTTTCCCGGACAACCTTGGCGAAGTCAGCGATGAACACGGAGAACAATTCCATCAAGATATCGCCGTAATGGAGTCACGTTATCAAGGACGGTGGAGTGTGACTATGCTTGCCGATTATTGTTGGATGCTTCATCGTGATGTACCACATGCCATTCACCGACGAAAGTTGACTGCAAAGAAATTCAAGCCTACATAACTGTTATACTTCTTGTACAAATGATGTTGTAATACTGTATGCGTTGTTAAAAAACTTCAATTGCGTATTTCTAGAGATCCCGACCTGATAGAGAAAAACCATTTGCAGATTTAAAAACAGCGCATTAAAATTGACCAGAAAAACATAGAAATGTTAGAGAAAGAAAAAAAAAATTTTTTTTTGTTAGTCAGTGTTATATTTATGTACGGGTTTCCGATTTTTTTACCTTTAAAATGTTAAGTCCTTCCTACCCAAGTTCATTGCTTCCTACCTAGCAGGTTATGTTCACTATATAGTGGGCGGTACCTAGGTACCGTACACTGTACAGTGCCTCCTACCTGACCGATGCGGTCATTCACGATGCCTCCTACCTGACACTCTCCTCAATTTTGACAAATTGCCAATAAATTTTAAACACCAAATAATATTCAAATTCTTACAACAGTCTGACTGTTAACGTCTGTGTTCATTTCTGATGTATTAACAAAATTGCAGTGTTGCTTCTGAGACATGTTAGTTGACATTATCACGCGCAACCCTGTTTTTCTATATGTTAATGTACTCGATGTATGCTATTTCAGTTTATGCGAGGTTTTCGCAGAACGCAACCCTCGTATAAACCGAGGGACGCCGGTATTGGCTGCCCTCTTTGATAACTTCTATCTGTTAATGTTGATGAATGTCCTCCCTAAAGTTTGCCTCTATTATCTCAGTTTATCTTTCAACTTCGTTTTTTTTCTCCCTCAACACCCTGCCCTCATTGATCTCACCGCCCCCCGGTAGTTCCCGGGGGCTCTGTGAGAAGACAAAGATAGAATAGGACTACTGTTGCTGCAGGGTTGTCGTGAGACGCGTCAAACATGAAGTTGTGCGTGCAACTGCCAGCCTCATCATGTAAGCTACATTTAGACAGAAACTTTGACTGCAAGAACGCATAGATGCTTTGCTGTGAGCTTTCTATAAGGGACCGGTTGTATAATGAGCTAAAAGTGAAATGATGCTGTTGATGATGGTAAATGAGCCTTTGATTTCCGACATTCTGTAGTGAAGTGTGTTGTCTTGGGATCCCATTATACGACCATTGAGGCTTATTGGGAATATGGTGTTAAGCCCATATTTTCTTGACCATGGGTACACTAGGGGTGATGTGGTCAGCATCACGGCCGCCGCCTTAACCTTCCCACAGTTGCTCTGGTATCCAATTCATGAGACTGGGTCGACCCAGGAGCCGTTTGCGGTCTAAAAAAAAAAAAAAATCCCACCCCAACTGGGGATCAAACCATGGACCACCGAGCTAGGAAGCCAGTGCACTAACCACTGTGCTACCGCGGCTCCGTATTGTCATGTGTGTCCGTTTTTTGGAGCATTGAAGGCCTTGATCAGTTACATTTAATAGCAGTGTTTTCAGAGTCGTCTTCCCTTACTGTTCTGCCCAGGCTGATAACGTCTCGGGACTATGAGTTTTTGTTTGACCATAACTAATTAAACTTAAAAAAAAAAGGATTCACTAAGTGAAGGAACATTACCTTTGTCAATTATCTCCTTGAACTTCTTTTCCATGTCCTGGCACATCATCTTTGCCTGCTGCTGGCTTGTACCTGACTCCTGCTTTACTAAGATAAAAAAAAAAAACGTGCAGTGTTGTTCTGTGCTACATTACGATTTATAAAAATCACTATTCAGTTTTATATTTACTCTCCATGTGGAGAAGAGAACTGGAGAAATAATAACGGCAAGAACTAGTTCTTACTTATGTCTTCCTGTTTGTCATCATTCACACACTCACGTACATGTCCATTCTGTACCAGATGTGTTCCTGTCTGTGTCATCATTCACACACTCACGTATATGTCCATTCTGTACAAGATGTGTTCCTGTCTGTGTCATCAATCACACACTCACGTACATGTCCAATCTGTACAAGATGTATTCCTATCTGTGTCATCATTCACACACTCATGTACATGTCCAATCTGTACAAGATGTGTTCCTGTCTGTGTCATCATTCACACACTCACGTACATGTCCATTCTGTACAAGATATGTTCCTGTTTGTGTCATCATTCACACTCTCACGTACATGTCCATTCTGTACAAGATGTGTTCCTGTCTGTGTCGTTATTTACACACTCAAGTACATGTCCATTCTGTACAAGATATCTGTGATGGATAATGTCGCCGAGAAGCACAGATTTGATGGAGGAATAAAAGATAATATCTAGAGGATAATCTTTCAGACTGCAGGTTGAATGAACTGTCTCTCCTCGGGAATTAATTCACTAGGAACCTTACTTAAAAGAGAATTCTGGTAAAAAAGTAATCAGGATATTTTCTAGACGTTGATAAATTCTTTCTCAGAAATCCTACATAGACTATATAAGGTACATAAAATTGAGAAAAAGATTTGGTGCCCAGCCACATTAAAAATATCCCGACCCAATAGTGTTTATTCAATTATGGCTCTGCCCTCCAGGGTGTAGATTTTAATTACTAAAAACTATATAACCCAATTAAATATTACAAGAAAAATAACAACAGACTCTGTTATGTAAAGTTTACAAAAATGAAGATATATTCTCACATACTTTAAATTTACAAAAATGATGATATATTCTCACAGCTTCAGAATTTACAACTAAAGTTCTTATGTGTAGAAAACAAAACTATCTATGGTTCTGACACATGTCAGAATAAATTTTGCATCCTGTGGACAATTGAATATTCTGTAGTGGTTTTGCTGGCATTGTAAACTACTCATCTGAGATGCTGCTGGATTTATGTGTGGCCGTGCGTGCTGATAGTGTGTATAGTGGGTTCACTGCGCTAAACAGGAGGCAGCTAGATGATGATGTTAAGTTACATCTGATGACCACTTTAACGATTACAACAGCTTATGACAGACAGATGGTTGATGGTTTAAATATCTGGTAAGCACACTTCACGCCGACAGCGGTGAACAATAATACGAAGTTTATTTACATAATGTCCATGGCTTGAGAACCACTGTTGTCATTTTAAAACTTCTGACATAGCAATTATCTCAGTACTCGTTGTTCTTACTTCTGCTATTGCTTGCTCTGTTGTACTTCTATCTTCTTAACATTCGAGTCTTAGTGTAAATACTTGGTGTATCTTTAGAAAAGACTGGCTTAACCGCCAGGGGTAATAATTTCTACCAAATGTCCATTGTTTCACACTTCTCAATGGCTAGTTGCTGCCCATTGTTCTTCGCATTATTCTAACTGTTTATCTAATTGTCGAGATTCGACATACCTGGTCGTCTTGAGAAGGTGTACATTTTCTTCAACATGGTAACAACTTCTCTTGTCCACACTTCTTAGCATCTTTAACCCATATTTCTCAACTTACGCTTAACGCGTATGGATCTGAACTGATCTGAACCCCGATTTACCATAACAATTATCTACGAAGTTTCTAGATCAGACTTTGTCACGAACAGATCACTTGCTCCTACAAGAATCCCGTGCAAAACTTACTTCGTTCGCATTATCCGAAAAACCAAACTCACTTTATCCCTCAAGGGACGTAATTATAAATTATCACCCTTTGCTTCCAAATCAACAAGTCATAGTTTTATCGTCCTCTAACGCAAACTCCAAGCCCGCTAAATCAGCTTATGTAAATTTATGAAATCGGAATTTCTAACACACATCTCCCTATTAACTAAAAACACTACTATTTCTCAAGGGGCGTGATTAAGGCGTTATCACCCTTTACTAACAATTCAACAGTTCATAGTCTTATCTTCCCTTCAGTTACACACAATAGTCTGTCACTTTCTGTGTACAAATTTCCTACACCAGACGTTTGACACTCGACCTTCCTATCACATATGTTGTCTTGTTTCCTGGGGGTTCAATCTGTCCCAGCACTCCAGGACCAGCACAGCAAGTAATTCTAGTAGGGTTTCACAGGATGGCAGGGGCTGCTTCCTCTGTCTTGACTCAGGGCTCATCACCAGCTGGGATGGATTCAGTCGGCCCTCGAGAACACTGCTTATGGTGACTGGATAGACCCCGGACAGGATTCAGGTAGGGCCTTCCGGTAGATCTCCTGGTAGGACAACATGGTAGGACTGGATTGACAAACAATTGAAGCTCCATTAGTGGCCTTGCCAGAGAAGTCATTTCCCATACCTGCTGGACGCTAATCGTCCATGAGAAATCTAATCAACAATCATAGTTAACACCAGTGTCGTACATTTTTAGATAGGTTAGCGATATATTTGGTCCTGTCTGAGTAGAGCAGAAGGTGGGGTTATATGAGAAGGAAAGGTGTTAGAATAGATTCCACGAGTGAATAGATTAAGGTGAAGATCTGTCTCTGGAATGAGTGGTTTCTCTAGTCCAGCCTATCTATACGACTATCATTAGTATAAGACGATCTGTCAAACCTACCTATAAGTATAATTATAAGTTTACTACTCACACATACACAATTATGTGACAACAAGACACACAAACGTGGAAAAACTATGGTAAATGGATATGGGTCTGACCAACATACAAGTTAAGTTCTTGTTTAGTTTATTATCACTTAAACTTTACAACATCAAACATATAGAAATTAATATAATCATGTTTACAGACATAGGAAAATAACCCAATAAGTGCCCTCCCACTTTGTTGAGAAAAAAAGATCCCAAAAGAAGTTAATGACCTATAAGGTCAAAGATTAACACTAGGTTATAGATGTGGTGAAGTGGGATGTTATAAATATTTATAGGGGACTTAGTGTACTGACTGAGATCAGCTGTGAAGGTATCTATATCTATTAAGAGTAGTGTATTATAGATAACCTTACTTGCTACCACATATCTCTATATCTCAGTCAGAATTATTCTGGAATAGTGTGATGCTACGTTATGTGTCTAGGGTATGTGTATGATGAAGTGTAAGTCACAACAACAGACAGATAAACAATTTAATGTAATCCACTACTCTTGACAACACTGTGACACTCACATACATATAACACTCTATGAGAATATCTTAAAGGAGGCACTGATAACTTTCAAATAACAATATGTATTCATTACTGGCATGAATGAATATGTGTCCTGATTCAACTACAAGGGAATCAGGAATCACAATCAATTTAAATTACAAGTTATGTACAGAATGTATTTAATATGAATATTGTAGTGACATATATTATTACAAATGTTCTATGTGTGTCAGTTGTGTAGTAGTAAAATGAGGTAATACTGGTTTTGTTTTGTTCAAGCTCTGTTGGTATTTGTCATCATGACTTCAATAGTTTGTCTTTAGGGACCAGTATTGGCGATGTTCACAGTTCCTGATTTTAAGACAAGTAAATTCCCCTCTTAATGTTAATTTTAAAAAGTCAGTTCAAGATGAGGGGACATAATGTTGAGCTCAGCTGGCCAAGTAGCTTATCTGGCGTGATGGCGGCAGGAAAGGACTCCTCTGCTCGAATTCTCCTCTGGGCTCTGGAGACACCTCACTGATAGCTAAAAGGACCAAGGAGTATGCTGTCCGACACTGGATTCAGCAAAGCTCTGACTAGGTGCTGCTCAGTACCATCAAGACCACTGTCCCTGAAATCAAGAAGGATGTACCTTCTACTTCATAACTAATTTATATTTTCTTTTTACACTGATCACAATACATCACAAACATTGCGTTCAGAGCGTTAGGCCAACAGTCAGCTTCATCTGAAATACTTTATACCAGCATTACCATCCTTAATGGTCACTACGCCTCTGCACTTCCAGCATTATTTCTTTCTAGTCAATCATCCAGGTGTCAGTGTACTGTTTGGCCATTCCATGCCGTTTTACTTCTCTCCGACACCCTCTGTTCAGGCTGGAGCATTTTAGGCTTTACCTCACGTTTGCCACTGAACTACACATATATATACAGGCATAAATCAACAATTCACATTCAATTTTCATTAAAAGATATTAAATGGTTCAAGCTTACCACAATTCATACGAATAACACAGATACGTTGATTAGCAATGAATTCTGGCACAAACTGGCACAAATTTCCATCTGCTTATCTTCCAGGCTTTTATTGAGCAAAATTTTAGCTGGCTTCAACGCACTGATGCTTTATCAGGATCATTTAAACAAGTGGTCTCGAACTAACGCTCCCAAGTGTGTATATCAGCGAGACTGGCCAATGAGCCACGTTTCGATAAGTGTTTGAAAAAATGTTATCTTTTCCCGTCTCCCCTAACAACCAAGATAGTATTTATAGCCCGACCAATCGTGGTTAGGCTTTCATTTGTTGCGCTCCAATCAATTTGGAGTTTACATGGTAGGCTATTTCTGTAACGTAAATTTTTTTCAAACACGTTAAAAAAAAATCTTATGAGCAGAAATGATTTTATGCTGTCAGGCACCCCCAATATTTTATTTTGGGTATAATTTATTAATTCCTGGACTATTTGCGTAACGTTTTACATATTATTCGTCAGCAAGCCCTAAGGAACCCAAAAATACTAATTTAAAGGAGCTACGTGGCTGCGTTCAAAATATGCAATTTCTTCTACCTCCTGTTTCGAAGATGTGCTGTCTGGGTACTGTTATGTGTTCAAACGTAAACCCATCTATTGTTATCTTTTCTAATAAGAGTTTGTTATGATTTATAAACCTAACTCTGGGAAAGGGTAGTGTATTTTATCACTGTCCGTCTGAAAAAGTTAGTGCTTGTAGACTTACACGCGTGATGGTAGCATTTGTATATCGCGCGACGCGTGTTTAATGTTCGGCTTTCTGCCTCTCCCTTCTCGCTATCCTTTTGTCCATCTGTTCGTTCGTTTTGGTAACGTAATATAATTAATGTTAGGATTAATTTAGGTCATTACGCAGGGCCTCTCAATGCTTTTCCAAGAAATACAGCACACGTTTCATTGAAGAAAGCGGGTATAATACAGTAAGCTTTTACTATCAACGTGAAAGCGTTACAATTTGCAGACGAAGCAGAAAACAAGGGGGATTTCGAGTACATTCTTTGTGACAGCACTGTTATTTTACCATTGCTCTTCTCTTTATTAATTTTATTTGTTAGGCTTCATATTTACCTAATAATTTATATATGTGGATTAGAATATTTCATGACACCTCCCCTCTTAAAACAGACATTATATGTCAGTTCTTTATTCTATATACACATAGAGAAATTTATTATTATTTCTGGGGTTTACGGTGATTCTCATCACACGGATGGCGGCTTAAAAAATCCGCTCCCAAATTGGTTTTTCCAGATATATATTCAATGCTAAAATTATATGGAGCCAGAAGCAAAGACCATCGGAGTAACCTAGAGTTCTCATGCTTAGCCTGTGCTAAAAACGATAAAGGTTTGTGGTCAGTTTGCAACTTAAATGCCTTCCCATATAGATAAATATTGAATTTCTTTATTGCCCATATTACTGCAAGACATTCTTTTTCGCTAGTTGAGTAGTTGATTTCAGCTTTATTCAACTTTCTGCTAGCATATGCCACTGGGCTTAATTCCCCATCCAATGCATCTGATTTCTGTAGTAGAGTTGCACCTAACCCAATATTACTTGCATCCGTCCTTACAATGAATTCTTGACTTAAGTCAGGTAATTTCAAAATGGGTTTACTTGTGAGCTTTTCCTTCAATTCTTGGTAAGTCATTTCACATTGTGGTGTCCATGTAATGCGATCTGGATGTCCTTTACGTGTCAATTCAGTTAACGGTGCACATATGGAATTAAAGTTTTTGATATACTTCTGGTAGAAACCACATAATGAGACAAAGGATCTCACGTCCTTCTTGGTTTGTGGTCTCGGGGCTTTCTGTAGTTTCTCTAAGTTCTTTGGGTCAGGGGTCATGTTTCCCTGATAAACTGTGTGTCCCAAAAATTCCAATTCTTTACATCCAACGCAACATTTGGTTGGACGGGCTGTTAAATTTGCCTCCCTAAGTCGATCAAACAGCATGTTCAGAGAGTCAATGTGTTCCTCAAATGTTTCTGTTGCTATAAGGATATCATCCATAAAATTTGTTATACAGGGATTATTCAGAGGATCCAATAATTTTCTCATCATTCTAGAGAAGACACTAGGCGCATTCTTCAATCCAAATGGCAATCTATTAAACTCATAGTGTCCTTCTGAGGTACTAAAAGCTAGGTATGGTCTAACCTCAGGCTTTACTGGAATCTGATAGTATCCTTTACTCAGATCCACTTTTGAGAAATATTTAGCTTTATTTAGTCTGGCAAACAGCTGATTTGTATCCGGCAATGGATCCACCTGTCCTTCTGTAATAGCATTCAGTCTCCTGTAATCTATACAGAGTCTATGTTCTCCAGAGGGCTTCCTTAAGAGTACCACCCCGGAACTATACGAAGACTCACTGTGCGAAATAATTCCTTCCTTCAATAGATAGTCTATCTCTTCCTTCAAAGCTTTTTCCTTAGCAAACGGAATCGAATATGGTTTCATACATACAGGTGTGGAGTCTATGAGTTTCATATCATATTCCAATAGGTTTGTATGCCCTGGTCGGTCTGTTAACACCTCTGCATTATTCTTTAGAACCTGTTGCACTCTCTCTTTCTGAGTTTTCGTTAAATGTGTACTGATTTTCACCTGTGCTGCTGTCTCACAGGGGTGTAATGGATATTCAAATGATGAAAGTGGTTCCTTTTTCATCTCCATGGCGATGGACAAGGTCAACAAGTGTGTCTCTTCCTGATGTTCTCTTTCCAAATATTTCTTCAGGAGATTCACATGATAGATTTTTTCTTTCCCCTTCTTATCTATCTTATAATTTGTTCTAGACACCTTCTCTAGAACTGTATATGGACCCTGCCATCCAATTTGTAACTTATTCTGACTCCCGGGCAAAAGAAGCAGTACCTTCTCTCCCACAGCCAAATTTCTGTCTTTCGCCTTCCTGTTATAATAGGCAGCATGTTTCTTCCTGGCTTGTTTCAAATTTTCATTGGCAAGTTTCCAGCCAGTTTTCAACCGAGTGGTCAGCTCATTCACATATTGGTATGAAGATGTAATGTTTTCCTCTGCCTTTTCATCAGTCCACGTTCTTAACAAAGCTACATATGGACCTTTAATTGTGTGGACCTATTTGTCCATGCACCGGTATGGTCTCTTCCACTCGAAGCTTTATAGTGATGATTTTTCCTCCCAGAATTATCATTCACAAAACGACCGCTACCAATTTTTCTTTTGGGGCTTTCTCCCCTCTTAAAATTCTTGATGAGATATTTCCTCTCTGCATCCTCTTCCTCCAGTTTGTTTAAGTCCGATTGAGGGATTTTCGGCTTATCCTGGGGTAAGACATCTTTTTGCACTCTCCGCATAGTGGCCATTGTAAAACAGTTAAGTGAAGCTTGTCCGTGAAAAGGGGCTTCCCATTCCATTTGGTCCACTTTATCAAATCTATTTCTCTTTTTATTGTCAGGCCTAATTTTGCTCCGGGGCGTGTCCAGGTCCTGATCAATGTTCCCACTTGTGGGTGTTCCCTCATGTGCTATGCTACACCTTTCTACAAAATTTTCAATGTCCCATCTTGCTTTGGGCCAATAATAATTGTGAGCCACCTTTTGAATGATGGTACCTATTTTCTCATGGTCCCCATCTGGTTTCACATGTAGACTCCTTATTAAGTCTGTCCTGTATCTTTTTTGGAAGAACCAGCTGTCCGTGACCATTGGATCTAGCTCCAGTCTTCCTATACATCAACTTGTTTTTCATGTAAAAATCTCCCTTGCCTGGAGTTGTATGACAAGTTGACAATTTTCTGAAACAAGGCTTGAGTGTTTTATCCCCAGCCTGTGCCTTCCTCATCTCTTCTGGAGTGGTATCTAACATAATATCCTCCTCCTGTCTTGAGGTCGACCTGACCTGAAGGGTTGCCATATACACAGGTTTCCTTCTGCAACGGTCAGTGTCATGATTGTCCATCTGACAATTTTTACACCACCTTTTTCCTTGGTTGAAAGATTTTCTTTCATCATATTTCCTTTCATCGAATTGTGGGAATTTATTTTTATTGTCATACCGTGGCCTATCAAATTGGTGCTTACCTTTATTTTGATCCCTAGGATCAAATTTATTAAAGTTCTGTGGTGCCCTAAAGTTATCCACCTTTTTCTTTTTATTACCTGTTACCTCTGCTTGAGCTGCTTGATACCTTTCAGCAACATTTAGCAACTCACCCAGCCTCTCTGCACCTTGTTCCATGAGAAACTTTCTCAGGTCTGGAGCCATGGACTCTCTTAGTTGCTCTATAAGGACCATTTCCTTAAGATCTTGGGTTTTCCCCAGAGAAGTCCATTTCTCCAAGTATGTCTCTATTCGTGCAGAGAACTGGTGATAGGTTTCACCTGACAGTAGTTTAGCATTCCTAAATTTTTTTCTATAGAATTCTGCATTCTTTTCATACCTTAACAAAAGAGCCTGCTTTAGCATGTCATAATTTTCCTGATCACCTCTGCTCATTTTTGCAAAAACTTCATAAGCTGCCCCACGAAGTCCCTGAGATAACTTTAAGCTCCACCTTTCTCTCTCCAACCCATACGTGGTAGCTAATAGTTCATACCTATTTATATAGCTCTCAATATCATCGTCTTTCTCAACAAAATGATCTAAATGAAAATTCATAGCTGAGATTGAGGCTCCTTGAGTAACCGTAGCATCAGAGGCAAAGGGACTGGCACCATTTTCAGGAGCATGGCCTTGAAACTCAAACTCCCTTAGTCGTA
The DNA here is from genome assembly GCA_024509875.1 of Oreohelix idahoensis. Lineage (NCBI taxonomy): Eukaryota > Metazoa > Mollusca > Gastropoda > Stylommatophora > Oreohelicidae > Oreohelix > Oreohelix idahoensis. Next base: position 34,313 of record JAMPIV010020406.1, read on the forward strand.
ACTCATGTTCCCTTTGTAATCTTTTATCTTCTCTTCCCTTTCTGCAGCTAATTTCCTCTCTTCCCTTTCTGCAGCCAATTTCTTCTCTTCCCTTTCTGCAGCCAATCGTTTGTCTTCTCTTTCTGCCTCCAATTTCTTTGTCTTCTCTTTCTGCCTCCAATTTCTTAGCCTCAGCCTCAATCTGCAACCTCTTAGTCTCAGCCTCAGCTTCAAATTGTAACTTCTTAATTTCCCTGTCAGCCTCTAACTTTCTTTCGGCTTCAAACCTTCTTTCTTCGCGTTCAATAAATTTGTCACATTCCGTAGTAACATAGGCAACCATAACTTGCCCATCTAATCCTAACTCTTTTGCAGTCTGAACCGCAGCAGATCGAAATTTGGCCAGGTCCGCCATTGTCTATCAGGTAACTTTATATAATGTCTAACCAACAATTCAATTTCTAACTATATATCTAATGGACAACACAGGCACCGTGAGCTCAACCTTATTTAATTCCACCCAAGGATACCTTTTAATTCTTATATTCCCTGAAGTGAATTACCCCCAATATTTTTAATAGTTAAAGATTCAAAATCCCAAGAGCGAGACCCCAATATATGTGGTGAAGTGGGATGTTATAAATATTTATAGGGGACTTAGTGTACTGACTGAGATCAGCTGTGAAGGTATCTATATCTATTAAGAGTAGTGTATTATAGATAACCTTACTTGCTACCACATATCTATATATCTCAGTCAGAATTATTCTGGAATAGTGTGATGCTACGTTATGTGTCTAGGGTATGAGTATGGTGAAGTGTAAGTCACAACAACAGACAGATAAACAATTTATTTAATCCACTACTCTTGACAACACTGTGACACTCACATACATATAACACTCTACAAAGATATCTTAAAAGAGTCACTGATAAACTTTCAAATAACAATATGTATTCATTACTGGCATGAATGAATATGTGTCCTGATTCAACTACAAGGGAACCAGGAATCACAATCAATTTAAATTACAAGTTATGTACAGAATGTATTTAATATGAATATTGTAGTGACATATATTATTACAAATGTTCTATGTGTGTCAGTTGTGTAGTAGTAAAATGAGGTAATACTGGTTTTGTTTTGTTCAAGCTCTGTTGGTATTTGTCATCATGACTTCAATAGTTTGTCTTTAGGGACCAGTATTGGAGATGTTCACAGTTCCTGATTTTAAGACAAGTAAATTCCCCTCTTAATGTTAATTTTAAAAAGTCAGTTCAAGATGAGGGGACATAATGTTGAGCTCAGCTGGCCAGTTAGCTTATCTGGCGTGATGGCGGCAGGAAAGGACTCCTCTGCTCGAATTCTCCTCTGGGCTCTGGAGACACCTCACTGATAGCTAAAAGGACCAAGGAGTATGCTGTCCGACACTGGATTCAGCAAAGCTCTGACTAGGTGCTGCTCAGTACCATCAAGACCACTGTCCCTGAAATCAAGAAGGATGTACCTTCTACTTCATAACTAATTTATATTTTCTTTTTACACTGATCACAATACATCACAAACATTGCGTTCAGAGCGTTAGGCCAACAGTCAGCTTCATCTGAAATACTTTATACCAGCATTACCATCCTTAATGGTTACTACGCCTCTGCACTTCCAGCATTATTTCTTTCTAGTCAATCATCCAGGTGTCAGTGTACTGTTTGGCCATTCCATGCCGTTTTACTTCTCTCCGACACCCTCTGTTCAGGCTGGAGCATTTTAGGCTTTACCTCACGTTTGCCACTGAACTACACATATATATACAGGCATAAATCAACAATTCACATTCAATTTTCATTAAAAGATATTAAATGGTTCAAGCTTACCACAATTCATACGAATAACACAGATACGTTGATTAGCAATGAATTCTGGCACAAACTGGCACAAATTTCCATCTGCTTATCTTCCAGGCTTTTATTGAGCAAAATTTTAGCTGGCTTCAACGCACTGATGCTTTATCAGGATCATTTAAACAAGTGGTCTCGAACTAACGCTCCCAAGTGTGTATATCAGCGAGACTGGCCAATGAGCCACGTTTCGATAAGTGTTTGAAAAAATGTTATCTTTTCCCGTCTCCCCTAACAACCAAGATAGTATTTATAGCCCGACCAATCGTGGTTAGGCTTTCATTTGTTGCGCTCCAATCAATTTGGAGTTTACATGGTAGGCTATTTCTGTAACGTAAATTTTTTTTCAAACACGTTAAAAAAAAATCTTATGAGCAGAAATGATTTTATGCTGTCAGGCACCCCCAATATTTTATTTTGGGTATAATTTATTAATTCCTGGACTATTTGCGTAACGTTTTACATATTATTCGTCAGCAAGCCCTAAGGAACCCAAAAATACTAATTTAAAGGAGCTACGTGGCTGCGTTCAAAATATGCAATTTCTTCTACCTCCTGTTTCGAAGATGTGCTGTCTGGGTACTGTTATGTGTTCAAACGTAAACCCATCTATTGTTATCTTTTCTAATAAGAGTTTGTTATGATTTATAAACCTAACTCTGGGAAAGGGTAGTGTATTTTATCACTGTCCGTCTGAAAAAGTTAGTGCTTGTAGACTTACACGCGTGATGGTAGCATTTGTATATCGCGCGACGCGTGTTTAATGTTCGGCTTTCTGCCTCTCCCTTCTCGCTATCCTTTTGTCCATCTGTTCGTTCGTTTTGGTAACGTAATATAATTAATGTTAGGATTAATTTAGGTCATTACGCAGGGCCTCTCAATGCTTTTCCAAGAAATACAGCACACGTTTCATTGAAGAAAGCGGGTATAATACAGTAAGCTTTTACTATCAACGTGAAAGCGTTACAATTTGCAGACGAAGCAGAAAACAAGGGGGATTTCGAGTACATTCTTTGTGACAGCACTGTTATTTTACCATTGCTCTTCTCTTTATTAATTTTATTTGTTAGGCTTCATATTTACCTAATAATTTATATATGTGGATTAGAATATTTCATGACAATAGAATAGACAGTAAAGAAAAGAACAAAGTTCCTACTTAAACTATCCAGTAAAATAACAGTATTTGCAAAGAAAATAAAGGATGGTACAGTTTCTGTAACTAGAAAATATTCACTCTCACTCTGTCATTCGTGGCCACATCAATCACGCCTTACCTAAACTTAATGTAACACTCTTGAACGTAAACATCCATGCATATGTATCATGATCCAGTAGTTTTATCCTCCGAAGTGGGCCCCAGTCCCTCCACTAATAATTAATTTTTATAATGGGGGACGCCTAATTTGGTAGTTGATTCTTGGATATGCAATGTCACATCAAATAGTTCATGAAGCAAAAAAATAAACCGCGATCTTGTGTTCACAGTAGACAGTAGACAATACTTCCAATAGCTAAAGAAACATCTGGTTGCTAAACTGTTAATTAAGATGATGATGATAAATCCTATCGGCTTGCTCTGGGGTGAGTGTCGATTATGAAACAGCATATTCTCTTGGATAAAATCCACTTGGAAAAACGACTGTCAGAAGTCGGGAAAAATGTTATGTATATTGCCACAGCGGGCTGATAATATTGAATAAACAATCTGGGTATTTAGTAAGTCCAGTTAACTCAAATTTACAGTTACAATGTTAGTTTGTCGCCTTGGCAATTCCTGTTCACACCTGTACTGGGGACGAACGCCAAGAGAAAAAAAAAACGGCAACTATTACTCCTTCAGTAACTGAGAAAAGAACCACAATAGAAAACCGCTGGCCACTGGTTTTGATCCGGTACTATATTAGGAAGAAAAAGAACATTTAACTAAAAATGCCAATATCCTATACTATCACGCGTAAGGGTATGATCTCTTTTCCTCTCCGTCACCTAATTAAATTAAAAGGCACACGGGGTCTTAGCCTATCGTATCGCGCTTCGCTTAGCGAGTACCGGTTGGGTTTTAGGCATGCCGCCCCCCCAGCCCGGTAAAACACAGCGCACAATGTCAGTTATAATTTAATTATAACTACACGCCCTTAACAAATATCGCCTGTCATAACTAGCTTTCTGATTGTCGGCGTCTATTGTTTTGACACATGATATTAAACACTAGCCATTTAGAAAATTACACACAATGAAATATAATGCGAATTCTACTCTGTCACTTTATCCGTCACTCATAGCATTATACCTAGTCAGCTAAACCGTATCTTCTGGTGTAAAAAAATGGTTGATGGATTTTTACATTAAACTGAACAACTGGTAAGAAAATATCTACGCGTTTGCTATTTCACTAGTCTTAACGCTAGGGAATCACAGTGAATTAGAAATGGTAAAACTTTAACATATTTTAACACTTAAGCACAACTTATTATTACGAGAAATCAGAATAAATCCCCACGAAGGCTATTAACGCACTATTTCACATAGGTTCTAGCGTACGCGTTCAGATTATCCAAAATTTTCTGAGAGACTTGGAGAGAACGCCGTATATATACAGATTTTGTGTAATATCTCTAAAGGATGTGACAATTCACACCTTCGGCATAGCAGGGAAAATCAAGGAGCTTCGTTTCCGAGATAAAGGATTTTACGGTTCGCTCTACTCGCGATGCCGAACTACATCAAAAGACATGGGCCGTGCGAACGGGCCCCTTTTAGATTTCCGTCCGTTTCTGCAGATCAAAGCTTTACGTCCCCAGAAATCATGGACATCAAAGGTGGTCGGGAAGTATTATTATCGCCCTTCTATTTCTTCAAGGATCTGGTCTTTTCCCCCAAGTGCATCTGTCTAATGACCAATGATTGACAGATCAGCTCGCGTGAGAACTCAGGTAAACAAACCAGGTTCGCTCCCCTTGTTAAGACTGCCAGGTGCGAAAATAGGTAAGCACTCATCAGCGCATGAAAAACAGGAAAAATAGGCGTGGCTTCAAAATATGAGTCAGACAGACAGCGAAATTCGTGGTTTTTGCGTAGAAAAATTATAAACACTGAATGGGGACACAAAGGTGGTCGGATTACTGTAGGATTACTGAGGCTATATTTACATTAAACGTCACAACCAGTAACAAAGTGCTATCTATTATCTATAAAATACTATGGCAAAAATGACGTTATAAGGATACATGGTAGATCTCAATCTGGCTTCCTGCTTGTTTACCGCAGTGATTTCCAACCTATGGGCTGTTAGCTTCACCAATGGTGAAGTTCGGGGCTGTGGTCATCATAAGTTTGAGAACCACTATCTATATTGTGCCCATTCTTCTTCTCTACTTCTTCTCTAACCAGCAGCACTCGAGCTTTCCAGCCCTTGTGGCCCAATGACATGTCATTGCGAGGCTGGGGGGGGGGGAGGGGGGGGGGTCAGTGGACTTTCCTTCCAACCCGGTCAGGAGCTTCGCTCCTTCCCATCCACAGGGGGTTTATGTGCAGGAGCCGTTCAGGTTATTCAGTCAAATTCCCAGTCGTAAACATTCCTTCAAACTCTGACGCCCGGGCTTGAACCTTGAAAACCTGGTCGCCAGTACAACGTTGTAGCCATTACACCAGCGCGGCTCCCGAGCAGTCCAATCAATTTGGTGTCATTGATACCAAAGGTTTGAGAACCACTGGGTTATAGTTTCCCATGCTGCCGTAAAACATGTTGGGGTGTCATTTTTGCTAAGGCTTGAGAACTACTGATTTACATTCTTGCTACTTGAGCTGTAAATCTCATTTGGAGGTGTTCCTGGTACCAACCTTGAGAACCATTGGCTTACAGTCAATCAAATTATTACATAGTTCTATGGTTGTGTTATAAACATTCATATACCCTGATAGTACAATCATAGCACAGGATACATGCATATACACACATTAAAACATGACAAGGATAGTTCAGAAATTATTAGCATGGTATGTGTATAGAAAGAATATTCCATGCTGAAAACAAATAAGACAAAGGGATAAGAAATGTGATTGAGAACACACTTATCAAGTTTGTAGGGTCGTGACTAAGGAACAATGGAACATTATAAGAAATAAGAAGGACATGGACCCCTAGTACACTTTCTGTTCTGCTTAGTCCAGTAATACAAATCCCACAGTAACAATAATGATATACATCATCAATTTAACCCTGTCTTTTTTCTACCATGATGTGAGAAGTAGATCAATGATTAATTATGACTTCTGGGAACAGATACATTAGAAATAATTGAGTAGCATGTATTATTGAAATATCAATTATTGTCACTGAAATGAAATTCCATTTAAAATGTAATCTATTAGATCATTTACTCAGCTCAACTGAACCACATACTGGTTAAAATGGACAGTGCTCCTCTGTATTGCTTGGAGCAATCTTGTCCAGGCAGGTCTGCCCGGCTGCTAGCAAGAGAGTCCACCTAAATTCCTATTCTGTTTGGAGGGTTTTTGTCTGCTACTTTAGATGGGGGTGGTGGACCTGACTTCTTGTTGACGTTTTCGTTCCATCTCCAAACACACATACACACTGACACACACTGTCATTAGGTACTTTCGAGATGTTTGGTCTTCCTATGCCTGTTTTTTCTAAACTAGAATTTATCGCCATGGAAAACCCATGGTTCAAAGCCAAAGCGCTTTCTCCAGTCAGAAGTTCATAGCACCGGTGAAAGACCGTTACCAGAAAAAAATGCAGAGAGAGAGAGAGAGAGACAGACAGACAGACAGACAGACAGACAGACAGACAGACAGACAGACAGAGACAGACAGACAGACAGAGAGAGAAAGGCCTATTCCTTTTCAGAAGAATGGGAGATCTTATTTTTAGATGAGTGGTGGATTTTCTAGAGAAAAGAGAGAATCAGTGAACTGGTATGAGAAAAGATTTAAAAAGAGAAAAGAAAGCGATTTTACATCGTGACAATATCTTCCTGCGTGTCATCATTCACACACTCACGTACATGTCCATTCTGTACAAGATATCTTCCTGTCTGTCATCATTCACACACTCACGTACATGTCCATTCTGTACAAGATGTGTTCCTGTCATCATTCCCATACTTAATGTCCATTCTGTACAAGATATCGTCCTGTCTGTGCCGTCCATCTCTCACAATATACCAAAGGTTCCCAACCTGTTACGGCCCCATACCCCACTGGCTATTATTAAACCTTCCCATAATTCCTATGAAGTGATCAAGAGGAAATACATTACAGAGTTAAGATTTTATTTGCGCATAAGTAAATAAGTAATATCAGATGACATAATTTTTAATAAAGAAAACTCTACTCGGTACATACACAATTTTAGTACCATAAATTAAATGTTTAACGTTTATCAGATCACAGTGAAATATATTAGTAGATCACTGATTCTGTTTTCTTTTCAGTAAGAAGTTTTTTTCTTGGTACGGGCGGAGTGGCTAAAGCGTTGGACAGTCTCCAGTTTGTGTCTTGCTTTGGATTAGTGACAGTAACTCTCGCCATTTTCTCTCCAATCAACAACTTTCTTTCTCTAGCGCCCCCACAACTTTCTTTCACTAGCGCCCCCACTTTGGGGAATTTCAAAAAGGAGACTGAAATTATTCACGAAATCTCCCCCCATGGTAAATTTCTAGTACAGCAGGTTGGAAACCCTCTACACTAAGCGGAATTTACAATTCAGTACCGGCTTGAATATGCAAACTGCGATCTGTCAATTGCTGTGGGCATTCTGTGTAGCACGTTCCATTGATATGATCACAGCCGCACACATGACAGTTACAGGTTTGGCCACACTGTTCTCCATACCTGTCAGGGGGGCAATCTTCAGGACAGAGTCAACTGTATTAGTTATGGTACTTAGAGTAAAAATAACAATTATGGTACATAGAGTAAAAACAGTTATGTCACTTGCAGTAAAAATAAGGGTTGCTGAGTGGCAGTAAAAGTAACAGTAGCAATAACATGTTCAGTTACAGTAGAAGTAACAATAACAGCGGTGGAACAGCAGTAGAAATAGTACCAAAAGCACTAGCAGTAACAGTAACAATAACAGTGGCCTTAACAATACCAGTAACAGTGACAGCAGCAGTAACAGTAGCAGTAACAGAAGCAGTAGCAGTAACATTAACAGCAGTAACAGTAGCAGTAACATTAACAGTAGCAGTAACAGTGGCAATAACAGTAGCAGTAGCAGTAACAGTAACAGCAACATTAGCAGTAACAGTAGCAGTAACAGTAGCAGTGACAGTAACAGTAGCAGTATTAGTAACAGTAACAGTAGCAGTAACAGTGGCAGTAACAGTAACAGTAGTAATAACAGTGACAGTAACAGTAACAGTAGCAGTAACAGTAGCAGTAACAGTAGCAGTAATTGTAGCAGTAACAATAGCAGTAACAGTAGCAGTAACAGTACAGTAGCAGTAACAGTGACAGTAGCAGTGACAGTAGCAGTAACAGTAGCAATAACAGTAAGAGTAGCAGTACCAGTGACCGTAGCAGTAACGGTAGCTGTAACAGTAGCTGTAACAGTAGCAGTAACAGTGACAGTAGCAGTAACAGTAGCAGTAACAGTAGCAATAACAGTGACAGTAACTGTAACAGTGGCAGTAACAGTAACAGAAGCAGTAACAGTAGCAGTAACAGTAGCAATAACAGTGACAGTAGCAGTAACAGTGGCAGTAACAGTGGCAGTAGCAGTAACAGTAACAGTAGCAGTAACAGTGGCAGTAACAGTGACAGTAGCAGTAACAGTAGCAGTAACAGTAGCAATAACAGTGACAGTAACAGTAGCAGTAACAGTACCAGTGACAGTAGCAGTAACAGTAGCAGTGTCGTGATTGAGTTAAGTGTAGAGTATTTGTCGAGTTGGACAATAGTAGTGAAATCGACAAGGGATAGTGGACTGACAGAGTTATAGATTACACACACAGAAAGGTGTAAATAGGAGATGGACTTGAGACAACCTGGAAGAATATTTATCAAAGTGATCTCTCTCTCCAAGCCTCAACTCACTTTTACTGTCTAAGCACCTCCTGCTCTCACTCTTTTCTCTTATCAAACATAGAGATTATAGTCAAGAGCTAAAACAAGTTTAATTATGAATGGAAGGGTCATGAACAGCGCATTAATAAAGGTGTAAACTTTATTAAATGAAGAAGCATGTATGAAAATAATGCATTTCATCACCAACAACATAAAATTACATCAATAATCAAAATAATCATCAATAGTCATCAATAATCATCAATAATGCAAATACACACCCACAAACACACACACCACCAACACTCGTAAAACCTGTAGAACACGGAGGGATAAATGAATCGAGTGTCAGTCCGTCCGCTTTCGGGGACCAGATGAAATAGCTCCAGTAAGTGGTTTTTTCGTACATATCCTCCATGGGTGATGGAATTAACCTGAATAAAATCACTGTATAGGCGCTATCATTGGTGACTCCTCCCTACTGACGCGAGGTGGGCTGGAAGACTCTCTTTACCTCCGTTTTTACTAAATGAATAAACTGCGTGTCAACCTGTCCGCTTTCGTGGGACCAGAAGCTAGCTCCAGAAAGTGTCTTACAGATAAATATCCTTCAAGATGAATGAAGTGAAATACCAAACTTTCCTTGTTGGTGCTAAACGTTGGTGACCTTAAATGCGTGAGGGGCTGGACGACGCTGTTTATCTTTGCTGGCCGCTCCTAAGTGCGAAGTTCTACATAAACCCAGAAATACACCAGGCGAAGTCACTTGAGGACAAAGAGTCCCAGGCGCTCTTATCCGGTGCTATTGCTTGCTTGGCTGTAAATCCTGTTTAAACTGGTTTGGCTGTGGTTTTGGGCTGAGTGCCCCGTTTAGGCACACAAAGTCGGGTGATATCAGATTCTGCTATAGACATGGGCTGATTGATATGCTGGAAGCCGTACTGCTCTGACTGGTAATCCAATAGGCGAGTGGAGAACTACTACTGCATTTGGTGATTCCAGATTTAGCGTTGGCTCCGTTGCACTGCGTGAGCTTAAATTTGGCGTTGACAAAAAGATTTAGGTTCAGGAACAGGGTTTGACTACTCGTGACGCTAGCGGTATTCAGAAACCCTCTAGATCGAAGAGGACATGTCGTTCTTCGCCTGACTGGAGTCTGCTCTAGCGATTCGGTCTCCCTGAAACTGAGACCCAAAAAAACACCCTTTACCTCAAGCAACAACAAAATCAATCTAATGTTTTATAACCTAGTCATGCTCCGCTCCTTCCATTCTATCAATTATAGCATGTGCCCGCATAGGCTTAATATCTTTTGTACACCCATGTACCTGTCATTAAATGTTCTGACAGCAAACTCTCCTCCTCTTCTCCCAATCTCAACATACAGGAAACCTAACCTTGTAGTTACAGTTAAGTGAATATGCTTATTCATCTTACAACATTAAATGAATTTACATAAACAGATTACAGCATTTGACATTCCACAAATAAATCGTATGTCCCCTTGGGGAAATATATTAGCATTCCACAAAATGAGTACATAGAAAATGCAATGTTCTTGCTATAATAATACAGTTGTGGCTGAATCATAAGATAGAATTATATCTATGCCTGGTGACTGCTTTCTGTGAAAGTTATAGACTAGTGCCTAGCCACACAAGTAAGCATAAAATGATCCTCCCTTGCCACTAGAAATATCTATCAAAAAGGAATAAGTGACTATCTCCTATAATCCAGAATTATTACCTGCATCTCACTATTCAGTTTTTAAGTGAACAATCCACCTGACATTATCTTACAGAAATGACAGTTAATTTAGCCTATTCTTAACCCATGATAAGCATCTGTGGACTGATTCTACGCCTAGTATCTGTTATTGTAAGTTTAACATTTAACCCATGATAAACCGTAACAGTTTAAGCACCGCTTAACTAAGGCCGTAGACAGCGCTACATTATCACTGAATTAAATTTACCGGGAGAAATCCTCAAAATGAATTCACGTCACTTCCTATCAGATATATATATATATTAAGCTAACATGAATATAATATAATAATTATAAGATATGTCAACTCACCCCGAAAATGACTAGAACATAGGCAAACACATTCTAGTACTGTGTTAAAGTTTGCCTTATCTCATGATGGTCATCTACGGGCCAGGAATATTCACGAATGTCTTTGTCTAGTAAGACTCTTCTAGATTTATATGTTTACATACAACGCCACCCAGGACACCTGCATGACCTGATTCTACAGATGTATCGGCGCAATGCGTAATCAAGAGAGTAAGACAAAGGTTATTCTAGAGACATCAGAAGTCAACAACCGCAAGAAAGTTCCTTCAGGAACATATGGAACGAAATGGTAAAATAAATTATCGGTCACGTAACAAGCAGTAACAGCAGAATTAACAGTATCAGTAACAGCGACAGTAACAATAGCAGTAAATCAATATGAAACAAATATAAAGGTATGTTATCAGGCACTCGCAGGAAATAAAGAAGCAGAACACCAGACAACAGAAAAACAACAGACATGAGTGGCTTACCCAGGATTTGAACACTGGACCTTCCGTGCGACAACCCCGCCTAGCCATGCAAGCGAATCACACTATCCGCTCTGCCATCTACGCATCATCAAAAAATGATGTTTCAATGGCAGGTCAATAGTGCGAACCACAATACACGACACCATGTCTGTTGTTTTTCTGTTGTCTGGTGTTCTGCTTCTTTATTTCCTGCGAGTGCCTGATAACATACCTTTATATTTGTTTCATATTGATTTACTGTTTACAGGCCTCAGGTTTCCCTCCCTTATTTGTAATAACAATAGCAGTAACAGTGGCAGTAACAGTAGCAGTAACAGTGACAGTAACAGTAAAAGTAACAGTAGCAGTAAACGTGACAGTAACAGTAGCAGTAATAGTGACAGTAACAGTTGCAGTAACAGTAACAGTATCAGTAACAGTAACTGTGACAGTGACAGTAGCAGCAACAGAAACAGTAGCAGTAACAGTAAAAGTGACAATAACAGTAGCAGTGACAGTAACAGTGACAATAATATTAGCAGTAACAGTAGCAGAAATAGTAACAGTAGCAGTGGCAGTAACCGTGACAGTAACAGTAGCAGTAACCGTGACAGTAACAGTAGCAGTAACATCGACAGTAACAGTAGCACTAACATCGACAGTAACAGGGACAGTAACAGTAGCAGTAACAGTGAAAGTTACAGTAGCAGTAACAGTAGCAGTGACAGTAACAGTGACAGTAGCAGCAACAGTAGCAGTAGCAGTGACATTAACAGTGACAGTAACAGGGACAGTAGCAGTATCAGGACAGTAGCAGTAACAGTGACAGTAGCAGTAAAAGTAACAGTAACAGTAGCAGTAACAGGAGCAGTAACAGTAACAGTGACAGTAACAGTAACACTAACAGTAGCAGTAACAGTAGCAGTAACAGTAGCAGCAGAAGTATAGCGGTGATAATGACAGTATTAGTACTAATAGAGTGACAGCGGAAAACTTGGCAAGATTGACATGGTGAAATGAGAAAAACAATACATGGAGAATAAATCTTGTGATAGCGACAGTGCTCATGATGATGATGTCATAGAGGGTCACAACTTTATTTATAAGAAAAATTTGATTGTCTTAACACGCATCATGATTTTTCATCGGTACCTTCCATACAGAATTTTCCGGTAAAGCCAGGCTTGCAGCCCTCACTCGAGCATTCCCCTGTAAAAGGACTGCAGGTCGGATCTTTGCACTTAGAAGAACATCTGCCTTCACAGTTGTATCCAAAATGTCCTGGTAGACAGCCTGATTTTCAAAAAAAAAAAAATTGACATGAAAACGTTTCTTGATTTTTTTCCAGAACAATCAATAATGTACATGCACAATTAAGAATTAAAGCATACTGTAAAAAAAAAAAGTCTTGTGTTATTTACAATAAGCTAATACCGAAAATGATATACCACAGAAATCTCGTACTATTTACAATATATGACAACATTATTTTGCAAATACTGTACTGCAGCCAATACGTTGGTAATGTTAATATATTTTGAAATCTATTTCTAATTCACATATTAGTGTTAATTGTAGACATCTTGTACTTTTTACAATATACATTATAATGGCAAGAAACAATAGGAAACCAGCTCGTGTCGTATGGTCAATAAAATATGGGAAACCACGAGGCCTGTAAACAGTGTGATTCGCTTGCATAGCTAGGCGGTGTTGTCGCACGGAAGGTCCAGGGTTCAAATCCTGGGTAAGCCACTCATGTCTGTTGTTTTTTCTGTTGTCTAATGTCCTACTTCTTTATTTCCTACGAGTGCCTTATAACATACCTTTATATTTGTTTCATATTAATTTACAATAAAATATGGGCCTAACACCATATTCGGTAATCTCCAAAAGAACGTTGCCAATCGTTTTGCATAGAATATTCACTTTGAGTTATTTTCCTTTAGCGGTGTTTCGTATTTTGGCAATGTTTCGTGGACATGTATCGTAGTGTCAAATCAGAGGCACATCTCCAATCCAACCTGCAAGTCTGGAAGGAAGAGCTGGAGAAGAGAGGGATGGTCCTAAGCAGCTCTAAAACAAAATCCTTGGTGATATCACGAGAAGAAAGAAGACATCAGATTAAGCTGGGAGAACAGGTCCTGGAGCAGGTCCTGGAGCAGGTCGACCACTTTAAATATCTCGGAGCTATTATAGACCGAAAGGGAGGCATCAAAGAAGAGTTGGCCATTCGAAAAGCTGCAGCTGGGAGACTTTTTCAGGCCATAAATCGAGGATTCCTCAGCAAGAGAGAGGTTGGTAAGAAAACGAAGATGGCTGTATACCGCTCCACCAATGTCCCAGTCTTGACATATGGATGCGAGTCATGGGCAATGACTACAACCCACAAAAGCCAGATCCAAACCTCAGAAATGAGGTATCTGAGGAAGGTGGTTGAAGTAACAAGAAGAGACATGGTACGCAACCAGACGATACGTCAAGGCCTAAAATGCCACCCGCTGCAGACCCAAGTAGAACAGTCCCAACTAAGATGGTTTAGCCATGTCTGCAGAATGGGAGAAGATCGGCTACCACGACAAGCATGCGAAACAGAGAGCCAGGGATCCAGACCCCCAGGACGACCCAGAGTCCGCTGGGAGGACAAGATTAGACAATCTTTGAAGGACCGAGGACTAGAATGGAACCAGGCCAGGAGGAAGACAGGCGATAGGATAGTCTGGCACTCTCTCTTCGAAACCTCTACACCTCACGGTAGAAGGGGAACGACTAAGTAAGTAAGTATCGTAGTGTCAAGTATCGATTGTAATTAGGAACTGTCCATTTTCCCAATATGCCTCAGCAGGTAAGTGTTGTGCTTGAGTAAGACAATTCTGGCACTAGCTAGTTTAGGACCGCCTCCTGTCTCATCCTTGACTTCTTCCCCACCCAATTCTTCTCTTTATTTGCTCCTGCACGCGTTCTTTGTGATTTTAGCCTGTCACTCTTACGTTGGACAGACTAAACTTCCTTCCTCGTAGCGGCAGAATTTATATTGCCTTTAATTCTGGTCGGCAGAAATTTTCTGAGTCTTTGATTCAGTGATGCCAAAAAACCCAGAAGAGCGGTTTTCGCTTTTACAAGTATGTGACCTAGCTCACTACGTAGCCACTCACGTAAGCCATTAGAAAGAGCACCGTAGCAACGGGCAGTTATGCGATCACTCTGAGATCAGGCGACGCCAGAAAGAAAATTCTACCGGTATTATGTTCTTTTCCTCTGCCTCCGTCCAGCTACAAAAACCCACGCTTGGACACCTGCAGGCGAGAGTTTAGTATAACATGAGTGATACGGTCGTCTCTATTAAGGTGGGGACATTTAGTGTCTTGAGGTTAGGGGTATGTAATATAAACAGCAACAATCAAACAACTGCAAACGTAATTATCAAAGGACGATCATAGTTCTCATAGCCTCGCGTATCATTTCAAATAATATTTCGTTAATGCACAAATACATTGACATCTCCTTTGCTTTATAACGATTCTCTATGAGTCAAGTATAATCATATTCATAACGTACAGACCATTTGCACACGCATGTCATCAATATTATAAAGTCCAGACGGCGTTTACCTATTTATGAGCTTTGTTCAAGACATTTCTGTATTATCTATAAATCAATACAATTCTCCTTTAACTATATATGATTCCTCGTATAAGTCCATTGGGACATGTTCCATTAATCCAAATACAGGGGATTATAAATCCATTCAAACACAATCCTACACTCCAGACACAGCCGTCTTCTAAACACTTGGTAAACGCACGGCTGAAGTTACTTATACAAACATACTCACGTCACATGCGCGGATACGCATTCAATTCAAACTCAGCCATGTCCTTTTGTAAATAAATATTAGACAAACATAAAGGTATGTTTTTAAGCACTCGTAAGAAATAAAGAAGTAGAAAACTAAACAACAGAAAAACAACAGACGTGAGTGGCTTACCCAGGACTCGAACCCAGGACCTTCCGTGCGACAACCCCGCCTAGCTATGCAAGCGAATCACACTATCCTCCCTGCCATCTAGGCATCATCAAAAAATGATGCTTCGATGACGGGTCATTAGTGCGACCCGCAAGACATAACACCGGAAATTTACCATGGGCAGTCCAGCCTATTAATGACGCAATCACTCATGTTGTTCCCCTATTATACAGTATAGGTCAGATTACACAAGACAAAGACCTTAATACTGTGTCTAGTAAATGATAGAAGACTAAGAACAGTAAGTACAGGACAAAGGGTAGGTTTTGGTATTGTATAAACATTTATAACACATAAGAAAGGGAAACCCGAGGCCTGTAAACAGTAAATAAATATTAGACAAACACAACTCTAGATGTTGGCGTTTGACAGTACACATACAGAAGGACATATACAGTTCCCCAGCGGTCATCTTACCATGACATTTAATCCGTCTTTTCTACGCAAACATTCACTTGAGTGTGTGTCACGAATTGTCCCCCCCCCCCCTGCTTTGCAGTAGTGGTCAACTAGTGGCCAAAACGCAAGAGTGGCTAAATGGGTCGTCACAGGTGTCTACCTTTGCGCAAGATTACTCTTGGCAGAGATGTAGATAGAAGGGTAATGACGCTTCTACCTTAAAGGGAGCTTTCACTAGATATTTCCAGAAGTGAAGAACAATGCGGCATTGGCAGAGCAATTGTTAACTTATTATATATGGTCCGTCGCCTTTTGTGAAGGATTAAGCAATGGTTTAGCCCGCTCAAGCCCCCAGTTGGTGTAATCCAACGACATTCTTTTATAATTACTGGCTCTGTATATGTAAATACATCTCCAGATGTCTATATATATGTATATATTAAAGAATCTTGCTCATACGTTTGCTTTTATACTTCTAATAACTGAATAAACAATTATTGTTTAGTTTTAAAATAACATGGGACAGATTTAATAGTCAATTAGTTTTAACAAGTTAAAATAAGGATGAAATGATGGTGAATTTTAGATAAAAGTCTTCATCGAGACTTGATAGGGGAGTTATAAATGTCCGTTTGCTGGTGCCTTTTTTTAACAAGAACTTAACTCTAGGTGAGTCTTGTCGCCGTGGTTTCCGTCACTTCTTTTTGGTGATGAGTGCACTCCTCCACACAACTCGTCCAATGTAGGCGGTCAGTGTTGATGCTCTTCACTCACACTAGCGGCATAGTAACGTTAGTACTTCAAACCGTCTGATAGCTTGTAACCACGAACTTTTTTGAAAAAAATAGAAAGGACAAATGCCTCTGCTAAGTACACTGAGTTGGAAGCTCAACAGGCGCGTTGTCTCGCTGTCCACTCACCAATGTTAATCTCTCAGAAGAATTAAATTCTTGAGTACACAGCGTAGCCCAAGGAAGAGGATTAAAAATCACCAGTACTCTTCTGGTTATTAAACTGGGATAATGTGTCTAGACAGCGCGAATAATGGCGAGCCTGCATTGCAATTAACAAAGTATATAGATCTCACAAAATGATACTATACACTTCAGGCACCTGTGATGTGATCATCACTCAGTACTGCTCCATTCGAAGTCTGGGGTCACCTCTGCTGTCGGTTTTCCGCACGACTAGCAAGAAACAATCACCAGCGCTTGCTGCAGCGGTCCATAAATATACTGTTTTCATATGTTCAGGTTGCCAGCCTCATATATATATATATATATATATATATATATATATATATATATATATATATATATATATATATATATATATATATATATATATATATATATATATATATATACCCCAATTATATAAACCCCAATTGGGTTATACAATCTCCTCGCACAGTTTAGAATGGACGCAAGCAATTTAGGTTATAACTTTAAAATCACTTGGCCTGTGAAATTCCTCTTGAGACGGGTGTTCTGCGAATCACTTGGTCTGGAAATACTTTGATTCCTCTTATGACGGGGGTTCTACGAATCACTTGGTCTGGAAATATTTTGATTCCTCTTATGACGGGTGTTCTGCGAATCCTTTGGTCTTGAAATATTCTCTTATGACATGTGATCCTTATTCCTTAAGTTTCCAGTCTTAATATTTAAACTCCTGGTCCCTTAAGTTTACAGTCTTTGTATTTAAATATGCGGGTTTACTTGTAAGTTCCAAAGTTTCCCAAATACTCCATTTGTCACTTATAATTATGAAAATCTAAGTCCGATGTCTCACTGGCTTCTGGGAATTTACTGATCTTACGATGCGATGCAGTCTCTGATCTGTGTCACTGATTTCGTTAGATTTTATTTTCAGTTTCCAGTTCAAATCACAGATTGTGCTTCCGCCGAATTTTCCAATGAAATTCAATGTATATTTCGGCTCTCAAATTAACCCAATGTTTAACTCTTTAGCACTGTCTGGGTTGGGTTGTTTTAATTCAAAATATCCCCCACGTGTTTAAAATATTAAATTTAATATTCCATCTCGTGACCTCTTTCAATATGTCGTAATGTTTCCGGTGGCATCTTATACAAATAACCAAATCTGTGCACTTATTACCTGTCTAAATGCCTTCCGTCAAGATTAAAAAGCGTTCGGTGATCAAAATGAAGAAAAAGAAGTAATGCTACCGGAGGGGATGAAAAAGTGAAGAGGGGCCCAAAAGTGCATGTACAAATTACAAACGTTTCGTCACAGTGTGTAACTGCTTGGTTGTCGTATCTGTTGTTCTCCATGTTGTGGAGCCACACAATAATATTTTTGCGACTTTTGAGCTTGATTTCTTTTAGTGCATGTCATAATAATTTGACACGTGATTTGAAAGAGAAGAGAACTGGTTCTGTGGAATAAATCTCTCACTGTTCCCAACTATCCACGAGTTTCGATATACCGCTCGTGCGTCAATTACAGCTGTTGTGTTAAACATTTAAATAAATAAATAGGGAAACCCGAAGCCTGTAAACAGTAACTCAATAATACACAGAAAGGTATGGTTCAGGCACTTCAGAGAAATAAAGAAGTAGAAAATTAGTGTTAGATGGTAGGGTGAATAGTCAAGTTTCCCTCTTGTAACGAGGCGGGGTTGTCGTTCGGATGGTCCTGGGTTCGCGTGTCCGGTACGCCAATCAAGTGGGCATGCAATAATGCCTATATAAAAAAAGTTAGTTGCTTATCCTTTACAGGACGTGGCAATCAACCCCAGCTTTTATTGGCTGTTTGTGATTTTTCTAGGCAATTTTTTCATTCAGTAGTTTGCCATTGCTTTCTGAACGGTACGGCGCTTATACCATTGTTAAAAATCCACACAAAGCGATTTGCTTCCAAACCGCCTGCAGCAGGTTTCGAACCTGGTATATCTGGATTATGAAACTGCGTTCATATCCATTAGGCCACAGATTATACTAATGAATAAATGCAATCCCCACAATGTAACTGGAAGACGCTACATAACATCTGGTATGTTCATGAATGACATCAGTTTATCACTCATTGGTGATTACAGAACAGCGGCAATGAAGCTTCACAACCGTGTTGATGCACATCAGAGGCTGCAAAATGTGGGCTTGCATCATCCTCAAGTGTCTCCCCAAGCTACAGGCAATAACATTTGTGTTGTGTGTGCATACAAATTTAACAAACATGTCAGTGACTTCCCAGACATGGCCTACAAAGACAGACCACACAAAAAAGTGAAGACTGAATTCTGGTGCAAATATTGTGAAAGTTATCTGTGCCTAAAGGAGGGTCTACATGCTGGGAGGACTGGCACAATAAGCAGGAATATTGGAGATCATCAGGTCAGTCAATTTGAGATAGAATAGTTAAAACTGACCATATGGTTTTGCCACAGTAACTAGTTTTGCTTATGTGTCTTTTTTGTGCATTTTTTGCTCAGAAGCTCAGGGGAGTGGGGTTTTACGGGCTGGGTGGCCAGGTTTCAAAGGGTTAACCGTTAAGGGCCCTCTGGAATCTAGACTTTCAAGAAGTTCACCACAAGCTTTCATATCTGGTGCCATAAGTTCACCAGAAGCTTTCATATCTGGTGCCATACGTTCACCACAAGCTTTCATATCTGGTGCCATAAGTTCACCACAAGCTTTCATATCTGGTGCCATACGTTCACCACAAGCTTTCATATCTGGTGCCATACGTTCACCACAAGCTTTCATATCTGGTGCCATAAGTTCACCAGAAGCTTTCATATCTGGTGCCATACGTTCACCACAAGCTTTCATATCTGGTGCCATAAGTTCACCACAAGCTTTCATATCTGGTGTCATACGTTAAAAGTCTTTCCGTGCCTTCGTTATTGATTTCATGTCTCCATTTCCCTTTTCCTTGTATTTCTGAGTCTTACTCTATTTCTCTTACCCGGATTATCTCCCCATAAAGGACTGACTCGTAAAACTACTACCTTTGCCCCTCAGTGTGTGTCCTATCCATCCCCAGCGTCTTCTTCTCACCCCTTGTTCCACTGGCATATGTCTTGTTCTGTCCATCAGCTCCACATTGGAGATTGTGCCATGCCATCTCAGTCCTTGTATACTGCACCAGCACCCACTTATGACATCCTGTAACTACTTGCTTCTCATAAACGTTGTGGTCCATGTAGCAGAGACATCAAGTAGGACCTGCCTTCCTTGTCCCGTGTCTCTCCCGTTATTTTATGTCCAGAACCAGTGGTTCCTAATGATGCCATATTTCCCCCTGATCTCCTGGGTAGTGAGATCTCCTGGGTGGTGAGATCTCCTGGGTGGTAAGATCCCCTGGGTGGTGAGATCTCCTGGGTAGTGAGATCTCCTGGGTGGTGAGATCTCCTGGGTAGTGAGATCTCTTGGGTGGTGAGATCTCCTGGGTGGTGAGATCTCCTGGGTGGTGAGATCTCCTGGGTAGTTAGATCTCCTGGGTAGTGAGATCTCCTGGGTGGGGAGATCTCCTGGGTGGTGAGATCTCCTGGGTAGTGAGATCTCTTGGGTAGTTAGATCTCCTGGGTAGTGAGATCTCCTGGGTGGTGAGATCTCCTGGGTAGTTAGATCTCCTGGGTAGTGAGATCTCCTGGGCGGTGAGATCTCCTGGGTGGTGAGATTTCCTGGGTAGTGAGATCTCATGGGGGGTGAGATCTCCTGGGTAGTGAGATCTCCTGATTGGTGAGATCTCCTGGGTGGTGAGATCTCCTGGGTGGTGAGATCTCCTGGGTAGTGAGATCTCCTGGGTGGTGAGATCTCCTGGGTAGTGAGATCTCTTGGGTGGTGAGATCTCCTGGGTGGTGAGATCTCCTGGGTGGTGAGATCTCCTGGGTAGTTAGATCTCCTGGGTAGTGAGATCTCCTGGGTGGGGAGATCTCCTGGGTGGTGAGATCTCCTGGGTAGTGAGATCTCTTGGGTAGTTAGATCTCCTGGGTAGTGAGATCTCCTGGGTGGTGAGATTTCCTGGGTAGTTAGATCTCCTGGGTAGTGAGATCTCCTGGGCGGTGAGATCTCCTGGGTGGTGAGATCTCCTGGGTAGTGAGATCTCATGGGGGGTGAGATCTCCTGGGTAGTGAGATCTCCTGTGCGGTGAGATCTCCTGGGTGGTGAGATCTCCTGGGTAGTGAGATCTCATGGGGGGTGAGATCTCCTGGGTAGTGAGATCTCCTGGGTGGTGAGATCTCCTGGGTGGTGAGATCTCCTGGGTGGTGAGATCTCCTGGGTAGTGAGATCTCCTGGGTGGTGAGATCTCCTGGGTGGTGAGATCTCCTGGGTAGTGAGATCTCCATGGTGGTGAGATCTCCTGGGTGGTGAGATCTCCTGGGTGGTGAGATCTCCTGGGTAGTGAGATCTCCTGGGTAGTGAGATAGGATGCTTAGCCTTCTCGGATAAGTGTGAAAAATAGATGGTCCCGTTTGCAAGTTGCACACGTTATAAATTCTTCGGCAGTTGGAAATCGTAAAGAGTAGGCCATACGGCTGCTGCTCTGGCACAATTTAAAAATTAGGAAACCTACCGACTACAAAAATATTTATAGAATGTGAGATTCTTGTACACACACATTGGGATCGTCGCACTATGCTGAGATTCACTTTGTGTGATCTAAGGGAGGAAATGAGAGCACTGATGGAGTTGTCCGTGTGCAAGGATGATGGTCCTTAAAACCAAACCAAACCTAAATTCAGTGTCACCTTTGACCTGTCAGCTGATGGCGGCTTCCACTTCTGCCTCTACACGTCTGCCTGTTCACGCCTGCCTCTACACGCCTGAATCTACACGTCTGCCTGTTCTCGCCTGCCTCTACACGTCTGCCTCTACACGCCTGCTTCTACACGACTGCACATCGCTATAAAAAATATGATCATTTTTCTTCGCGCTAATTATGGAGCATGGAGTATCCACTGCAGCTGGTCCCATCGCGAGATGCATGCGCCAAACATTTAAGTGCTTTTGCAGCAATGGTTTCTGAGGCAAGTTGTTTTATATAATGAGATTTGCAGACGTAAGTAAAACCGTCATATTAGCTCCCTTGTTCAACACATCTTAGGGTACAGTAGTTCTATTCTTTCTTTGTCTCTGTCACGGGTTGCCTCCCCTTACCTCTACAGTAGTGGTCCAACAGTGGTCAATACTCAAGAGTAACTAATGTGGGTCTTCAAAAGTGTCTACCTTCGCACAAGATTACTCTTGGCAGAGTTGTAGGTAGAAGGATAAGGATGCTTCTATCTCAAGGGAGTATTCATAAGATATTAAGCAAAGAGAGAACAATGCTGCATGAGGTTGAGCAAATGTTAACTCAAGTATCTGCCATCAACATTTGTGAAGGATAGGGTTTTCGTATAATTCGTTAGCTCATTCAAGACCCCAGCTGACTTAATTCAGCGAAATTCCTCTTATTATTATTGTTTAGCTCTGTTTACAGCGAGGCCCAAAATCTATTCCTACACACCAAGAAGACCAAAGTATTGACAACAGACAAAGTAAAGATCAAACCAGAAATTGAAATTGATAACGAATAACTGGAAGGTATTAATGAATTCGAATACTTAGGATCAATCATCAACAGCTGTGACGTACGTCTAGTTTGACAAGTGAATTTTCCCTGATATGATGGATGATTAAAGGGACTTTTAGCTTTTCATAACATTAGAACCCCTGAACATTTGTTGTAACTTTTCGTTTCGCCAGAGCGAACCGACCGGGACTCATTTAGATAGTGCGACCACGATCAAAGAGACAGACTGAGGGATTTCAGGGGAGACTATCGGCGCTATCAAAGACAGTAGTGGTCCCTGAAACGATTTCGCATCTCGGTGTTAAGCACGGAACCGATCGCAGCCAGAGCGAACGGGGAAAGCTGACGCAAGCAGCGAGCGAAGATACGAAGAGGCCAGGGGCGGCTTCTCTCTTTTGATTTGGCGGTCAGATCCCCCAAAGTCATGAGATCAAAAAAGCTGTCAAAATTATCATGTCCCACTCATCTTGCATTCCAGTTGTAGATATACAGATCACTTAGAAATACACTTCATCATTCGCTGGCCAGAACTTGATAGAAGCACTAGCGATATTTGAAATCTTGCTAGATTATCCCATGGATTTTCATTTATATTTGCAGTGAATTCTATTCTGTGCAAAGCGGTAATATATATATTGTGTAAAGTGATCAGTGGTCGAGTTCATTCATTATATTTCATTGGATTTTGTGTTAATTTAAACCTATTAAATTAAACCGTCTCAATAGTTCCAGTTGTAAATATAATGATCTATCTATTATATTATTTCAAAAGATAATAGATGTTTAATGCTTAAATTAACTTTTAAAGTCGCGAAGGAATTTATAATTAATAAATTTAGTTAAGTCCTAGATTTATAGATGTGTTTTTAACCACTAGAATTCGCGCAGTGTTTATTAAATACATAATTAAATACTTGAGTGTATTATAGGCTTAACGGGAAATTTATCGCGCGCTTAGAAGATTATTTGATTTTTAAAGTATGATTATGTTGTTATGGGTTTTCTATCTTTTTCTCTAGATTGATCACCTTTTGCAATCCCAGCAATAACGAAATCTTTCAGAGTTTCCATACTCGGTTCTTAAACTTCCAGACAGTTTGATGAGACATTTTTTTAAAGTAAATCTTGTGGTGGTCCGGTACGGCCTAGCTATCATAATTACATGAAAGAAAGCCAACCCAAGAACATTTGATTATTATCATCAAATTAAATCTGTAAGATAAACTGGAAGATGAACAGTGCCAGTAGCGATAGTTTATATACTGCTCTATTGTGAGAGATTACCGATTCACCTGAATGTGACCGAGCCTAGTTTTTCCTCACTGGATTAAAAACTTTCCCGGTCAGTGGCTATCATCACGCAGTGAAGGATTATACCATCACCTCATTTTTCCCCCCTATGTCGAACCGCGTCAGTGCCATCCCATAGACTCGTTTCTTTATAATAAAACACAAGAACTCTTAGAACTTCAAGTCCGGCGATAAGCGGGAATATTTGCTCTCAGTGAATCCTCGCATTATCTGGGGCGGGACATAGAAGGACTAGACAGTTGTCATACGTCAAGAGTTAATTATTGTGTTTATCATTCTAAGGGATTGTCTGATGCTGCAACTCGGTAAGTGTGTGGTGTATATGAGTGTGGATCCGCACAGAGTGTATGAATGACAGGAAATTTAATCTTTTTCTTTGTAACCCTGTTGTTAACTTTCTTGCCTAGTAATATAATTTTTCTGTATTTCCTGCATTGTTCCTTTAAGGGGGAGTTGATAATTGGTTAACTCTGTTTAAACCCCCCTCCTTTCCATTTGCTTAGTAAAGGGAAGAACAGCTGGGAAGTATATGTAGCCGTGTACATAGCTGTTCCTTTGGAAACAGGCTATAAAAAAACCAGAGTAGCATATAAATTTCTACTTTCCGAGAAACAGATTAAATGTTAATTAGGATAGAGTCGCGTTACATGTCAAAATTAGTCACGTATTTTTTATCCAATCGTGAGCTCAGAAAAATTTAGAAGGGACGCGAATTTCCCCAACAGCCTAGTTAGTTGAAAAGGACGCGTCTAGCTAGTGAGACAAGCAAGTTTGTGCTGATAACGCAGTGGTTTTACTGCATGAAAGTTATTCAAGTTGAAGAATTAGAAATTCCAGGAATGATGGCATGTTCTCTTCAAAGTGCATTTTTGTGTATTTAAACTCTATATTCGAAGTCTGTAAGTAGGAACTAATTACTATACAATTATTGACATGTAGAAATTCAACGATTGTTGCAGATTTAGACAAGAATTTATGGCTGCAAGTTGCACCTATGAGTCAAATGTAGAGATGATGAAATTTACCCTGTACAAGTACCAATTGACAAATGGCAGAACATGAGCATATAACGTAACCCATTGAGAACAATGCATTAATCTGTCCGAAGTAGAACAGCTTATATGTAATTGGATCAACGCAAACTAGTATTTGGAAAGAAAAATTAGACAGGAGTTGAATAAGCCTGATTCATACAAGTGTCGATTCCCCATGATAGATCATTGAGAGCGACTTGCATTTTATATCATGAATGAAAAATGCATGTTTGTAACTTCACGCCATCATGTACATATTATGATTATTAAACAAAACGTTGACATCAAAAAGAAGTCATAAATTGATTGCTAAGCCTTAACCATGAATGGAAGGAGGGAATGTCTGTTGAGAAACTTATAAATTCTTACTAACTGCTCACAAACTACAACACCTTAGAGGATTATACCCGAACCTGGTTAAGTCCTGTAAGTCTGTAGAGAGCAATCATCACCTCTAGCAGGCTAGCTAGTCATCAAAATCTAATACTCTCGATTTAAACAGCAACCCCCACTACCCTACCCGGCCACACATCTCAACTTGTTGCCTAGCCCTATAGCACAAACAGAAGAAATACAGTAACGTACGCGGATAAGCGCAGTTACGGCAGAAATAATCAGAAACAATGGCACAATAACGACTACCCCAGAAATAATACTAGAAACGTATATACAGTAAATGCAGTGACAAATGGAAATGCACACAGCACATGGCAGAGGAAACAATACCAAGCACAGCCCAATGAACGGCAAAGAAATACGCAAAAGAAAACCACATACCAAGAGCAGATATTTTCACAAGATGCAAGAAAAATGCCCCAAGATTATGGGAATGAAACGGAGGCATCAAGACAGACCAGAGATATCATAGCAGATCATAAATACAGAGAGAGAATAGCTCAGTTACTTGCAACCCTGAACGCCACAGAAGATAATAAGCCACGTTTGAAAACGTTTGTAGAAAAGCACCAGGATGTATTCGCACTCAATGACATGGAATTAGGCAGAACTAACACTGTCACAATGGACATTCAAACAACCACAGAGGAGCCAATACATATGAAACCCTATCATACGCCCTTGAAAAACAGAGAACTCGTGGAAAGGTCTATAAATGAAATGCTACAGGCAGGAATCATCGAAAGATCCAGATCCCAATGGTCCTCCCCCATCGTTATCGTAACGAAGAAAGATGGGTCCAGTCGCTTTTGCTGCGATTACCGAGCCCTGAACAAAATCACAAAAGTCATTTCCTACCCCCTCCCCAGAATAGACGATCTACTTGCAACGTTAGGAAAGTCTACCTATTTCACCACACTTGATGCAAGGTCAGGCTTTTGGTGCATCCCCATGACACCTGAAGCAAAACAGAAATCCACATTCTGTTCCCATATCGGAAGTTTTTTTTGGAATGTTATGCCATTTGGTCTAAAAGGATCGCCAGCAACATATATGTCACTCATGGATGAAGTGTTAAAGGGTCTACATCCATTTGCCCTGGCATACATAGACGATATCCTGATACATACCGCAGGCACGATGGAAGACCACCTCCGCAAAGTTGAAACAGTTTTTGATAGACTCAGACATCACCAAATAAAGTTAAAACTGTCCAAGTGTGAATTTCTAAGGACAGAAACCAAATATTTAGGCTTTGTTATCAATAGAGATGGCATCAGACCTGATGAAGATAAAGTCAAAGCCATAAGAGAAATGCCTAGCCCCAAGACGGTCAGACAAACACGCTCCTTTATCGGTTCCGTAGGATACTATAGACGCCATATCATACATTTCTCACAAGCAGCTGAGCCATTGATAGCCCTTACCCGCAAGTATGCACGATTTAGATGGACAGAAGAGTGCCAGAAATCGTTTGAATATCTCAAAAATGCCCTAACCGCCATTCCGCTTCTGGGACATCCAGACATTTCTCAGCCTCGATGCCTCGAATAACGCAACTGGTGCATGTTTGGTACAACCAGTACTAGAAGATGAAACACCCATACTACCAGACATCCCCAATGTGAAACCCATTGCATTCTTATCCCACGCATTGTCAAAGTCACAGAAACGGTGGACCACCATTGAGAAAGAAGCATACGCCATTCACTATGCAGTACAGAAATTAGACTTTTATGTGAGAGGGACGAAACTCACTATCAGAACTGATCACCAGCCTTTGGTTAACTGGCTCACCAAAACACAAGAACAGCCTAAGATGTTACAGACATGGGCAATGAATTTACAGTCCTATGACACCACTATCGAACATATCCCTGGCAGATTGAACATCTGTGCAGATCTCCTATCCAGAATCAAATATGATGATGAAACCGAAGTGAAAACAATTAGAGTCAAAAATGATGGCACATCCTCAGAGATTGACGATAATGCTAAAGAAATTAACGAAATTACTTCACCAGGTCGAAGAAGTACCTCAGATTCTGCCACACAAGTAGAAGAAGAAGGTCAAGATATGCTTGACATGAGAGTAGAACAAGCGAAAGATGCAGAAATTGTTAAGCTGCTCACATACGTGAAGGAAAACCCAACAAAAAGTAAAGATTTTACAGTACACCCAACGGATGGAGCTCTATACTATATTGATAGTAAACAAGAAGGGACACTAAGAAAAGTCATTCCAGCACATCTAGTCCCAGAAGTATTGCTACAGTTTCATGATAACAACGGGCACATGGGAAGAGACAAAACAATTGATGTCATAAAGAAAAGGTATTATTGGCAAACTTTCTACAAAGACATTACAGAATATGTAGCCACCTGTAGAACATGTAAATTGAGAAACATGAAGCCACATTTAATTCCCCTTCAAGAAATGCAACCTTCCCATTATCCCATGCAAACAGTAAGCATTGACTTATCAGGTCCTTACCCACTCACCCAATCAGGCAACAAATACCTCCTGCACATAGTTGACCAATACTCTGTTTGGCCAGAAAGTTACCCACTCAGTGATGCCACATCGCAGTCTATCACGCAAATTTTTTTACAAGAATTCATTCCCAGGCATGGCTGTCCAAAACGAATCATTTCGGACAACGGTAAACAGTTTATCGGTAACCCATTTAAAGCCACCTTACACCAGCTGAATATCGAGCATACTACTACAAGTTATTATTGCCCAAATGCAAATGGCAGAAATGAGCGCATGCATGCCACCCTACATGATATTATTAGCAAATATATCAAGGGGAACCACCAATACTGGTAAAAAGGAACCCGTTACACGCCCATTGAGGCATATTGGGAATATGGTGTTAGGCCCATATTATCTTGACCGTCGGCACACGAGGGGTGATGTGGTCGGCATCACGCCGGCCGCCTTAACCTTCCCAGAGTAGCTCTGGTACCCATTCGGGGCTGGGTCGACCCAGGAGCCGTTTGTGGCCTAAAAAGTTTCCGCCTCATCTGGGGATCGAACCATAGACCACTGCGCTAGGAAGCCAGTGCACTAACCACTATGCTACCGCGGCTCCACCAATACTGGGACCTATACATTAACCAAGCTCTTGAAGCCATCCGAGTAAACGCGAACGATACCACAGGCATGTCACTATTTTTCATGCTATACGGAAGAGAACCAAATTTTCCGTTAGACAACCTACTTCGCCCACAACGAAAATACATGGGAGAAGACCCCATGGAAATAATCCTTCAAGAAAAGTACAAAGCTCACCAGATTGCACAACGAAATACGCAGAAGGCATTTCACAAGAAACAGAAACAACATGATAAATCAGCCAAGCTACCAACGTACAAAATAGGAGACAGAGTATACTACAAGAAACATGTACGCAGTTCAAAATTCGATGACCGATGGTTAGATGGCTACAAAATCATGAAACAAACTACGCCTGTAAACTTCATTATCTGGAATGAAGAGAAACAACACCAAACAAAAGCTCACGTAAAACAAATCAAAATTGATAATCACCGGCCCATTCCGCCTCTGACGACAAATACAAGACCAGTCAGAAAGGTCACCCTAAATTATAATCCATCCAGTACAGATCCGTCTGACATATCAGAGTCAGAGACGACAGACTCTGAATATTACCAAGACGACCGCATACCCAGACCACCCACCGATGCACTACATCGAGCAAGACAACAACGAGACTCGTCCGAAAGCGAAGAAGATATCCCACCACTTGAATTGCGTAATCGACTCCAAGACAGAGACCTGCGCATTAGAAATGAAGAAATCATGCCTCAGACGTCACACGATGACAACAACAAAACAACCTATATTCACACTCAAACTTACTCCCGCGGTGAAAAATCGTCAGCTGATACCTATCACACCCCCAGTTCAGGCAGTTCCAGTTGGAATACCAGCGAAGGACAAACACTGCTATACCACAAGAACAAGATTGCTCGTTCAGAACAATCAGATCCTGAAGAAACTAAACCCAAGCAGATTGTTGAACCACATACCAGCAATCTTTATGAAGACGAAACGCAACAAGAAATGAGAAACTACAGTGTCAACCCCGGCACAGCTTTGTCAGACCCCAACGAGCAGAATGACAGAGAAATGGTAGAATTATACGAACAAGAAACAGACATTGATACAGCTGGTTCTATTGAAACCAGTGATGCGGATAGTACATTATTTGTACCAGTCAGCTCCAGCGTCAAACGCGCCTATAAAACAGAATCAGATGACTCAATCCCTAGCAACAAAATTCCGCGTATACAGCACAACTATATCAGACGAAAGATTCTAAAGAAACGCTATCGAGTGCCCAAACCAAGCCGAGAAGTATTAGCCTCAGCTCTACTAGTTAAAAACAACAGTGTGCAAATTACGCCCACTGTACAAGACGTTAATGTACCACAGGCCCAAGTCAGAAGAAAAATCAAGGCGAAACATATACCTGCCTCAAAACTAACAGATGTTCCAGCCATACAAACCCCTACCACAGTGAAACCATCACCGCAATCAAAAGATGTTAAGCCATCACCGCATTCGCCAATGTCCTCAGAGCCCCAACAATCAGCAAATGCAGTGTCACCCACAGTTAATCAGTATGATTCTCGCCTAAACAGTCGGGAAATTGCAATGCTCGAGGCGATGGAAAAAGTCAAAGACCTCGCAAAGCTATTCTGAAAACACGCCCCTCAAGTCTTCAATGTACATGCCATCCCATGTACGGTCACCGCGAATGTGAAATTACAATGTACTAACTTTCACATGTACTTTCGTTTCAGACTATGTTCAGATTGACAGTTATAGATGACTTTATGCCAGAAAGTTTTTCCCAGCCATACCACTACTGATGCCAGAGAAAAATCAAGACCAGCACACGGAGGATTTTCATTAGATAGTAGTGTTGTGAAATAAAAATGACAAAACAATTGATAACACACGGTGTTACGAGTTTACAGACATTATTTAGTTACAGACATTTTCTTAATATTTAGAATGTTACACAACCTTACCTATAACACATGTGTCACACTATTCTGTTGTAACATGGATCTCCACTTTTGTAACTGATCATATTCCACGCTCCATTCACCAGACTTCTTGTCCTTGCAGATCCAGAGTCCTGTATTTTCGCATCTTAGTGCATTTTCATGCAGACACTTTACACCAGTAATTTTTCTTACCCCATACTAATATTTCTTTGATATATTATGCTAAACTCCTTTATACTATCACCTTGATCAATCATACTGTTCCTACTATGACATCTCTTAACAGCACATAATTCATACCCAAAACTAGTATTGCATGTTATGCTATTTTTCTCCACAGGATTATTTATTTTTCAAATGTACATTATTATTTTAGACCCAAATGTATATTAGTACTGTCAAGAATTTTAAACATTCTCCTAAAGAGATTCCATATCCCAACCTTGACTCTCTATAATAAGATTTTCTTCACCCCACTGTCACAACATCTTTAACTTACTATTTTTTCCATTCCACTATATTGAGACGACATTCTAGACTTGTGATCTTTTCAATCCCAATCATATTCATTCCTTGGAATTACAATCATGTTGTAATCAGGAGATCCTTGATGTACCCTTTCCTCGCCACTTATTGACAACAGATACTGCTACAATATTCATTCTATTCTAACCTAAACTATTACTTGCAGCCCTATTGGTTAGGATTTACTATTAGAAATGTTGATAGTATATCTAGTGTTTAGTGAATTGATTTTTATCATTCTTTAGTACTTGTGATACAAACAGAAAATAAATCACAAGAAAAGAAGAGAGAAAATATGCAAAACAGAAAAGAAATGAAAAAAAAAGAAATGAAAAAGAAAAAAATGAAAAGAGACAAAACATAACAGAAAAATGAGAAGAGAAAAAACAATTGGAATTTTTTTTATAAAATGTATTATGTGTATATGCCACCCTCACACATTTTGATGATGATAAGCCAATATTGTAAAACATTGACTGCCCTGAGGTTAGCAGCCGACATAAAAGAAAAGAAAAAGAGAAAATAAATCACCCTATACCAGTCATACACCCCACCAGCATGATCTCTGATACTCCAGCAGTATTTTGTTGATACTGCCTATCACAAGTACCCCAATGACATTTGCGCATGCTGATTTTTTGCAAATGAAAAATCCCTTGAGAGCATTAGTATATGCTAACCCCAGATTGAACAAATTGTACCTATTTGTTGATAATGCCTTTTGCCCATGTTAAAGAAATAGCATTTGCACATGCTGAACTAGCAAATGAAATACCCCTTTACAGCATTTGTATATGCTGAACCCACATTGAACACCCATTACCGGATGATAACCACTAATGACACATGAGATGAAGAAGCAACTGGTTATGTATGATGAAGATGCCATTTTATATTAAGGTGAAACTTTATATAAAGAAGGAATATAATGTCAAAATGAACAACTATTTCGATGCTTTAGGCAAAATTGACAACGATATCACCACCAAGACAATCGATACTAAA
Organism: Oreohelix idahoensis; assembly: GCA_024509875.1. Taxonomy (NCBI): domain Eukaryota; kingdom Metazoa; phylum Mollusca; class Gastropoda; order Stylommatophora; family Oreohelicidae; genus Oreohelix; species Oreohelix idahoensis. The sequence goes on from JAMPIV010020406.1 coordinate 66,040, forward strand.
TGGGAACAACTGAGAACAGCAATGACAGAAGCAGCTGTAGCGACCACCGGATACCTAGTACATAAAAAGAAAAAATGGATGAGAGAAGATACTTGGGATAAAATACAAGAAAGGAAAACAGCAAAACTTAAACTACTAGCGGCAAGTACACATAATGCAGTTGAATCTTGCAAACTAACTTATAACTTGTTAAATAAAGAAGTGAAGACAAAAACTCGAAGAGATAAAAGACATTTCATCAATGAACTGGCCGTAGAAGCTGAAAATGCTGCAAGAACTGGTAATAGTAGGTGCCTTTATCAAATTACAAAACAACTATGTCACCAGCCTACTGCTATGGAAACACCTGTTAAAGGTAAATTAGGGAATTCAATACCAACAGAAAAAGAACAAATGAAGAGATGGGCTGAGCACTTCATGGAGGTGCTAAACAGACCACCACCAACAGTAACACCTGATTTTAATAATGAAACATCCACAACCACTTTGCCAATAACTTGCGATGAATTCACGCTGGACGAGATCAAACAAGCCGTTAAAAGATTAAAAAATTTTAAAGCTGCTGGAGTTGACGAAATTTCAGGGGAAATGATTAAAGCAGTTAATGACAACAACCTCTTGAGAATTTTAGATATTATAAATGAAGTATGGAGAGAAGAACAACCACCACAACAATGGAAAGACAGTATTATTGTAAAGTTACCGAAGAAAGGTGATCTATCAGACTGTAATAACTGGCGTGGTATATCTCTATTATCAGTTAACCTGAAAATTATTATGTTGCATGATGTTAGAAAGACTTAAATTGCATGCTGACGAAAAGATCAGAGAAGAACAAGCGGGTTTCAGGCCGAAAAGATCATGTATTGATCAAATATTCACACTAAGAACAATTATAGAAGAATCAGTGGAAAGGCAATCGCCACTTATTATCACCTTCGTCGATTTAAAAAAAGCCTTTGATAGTCTACACCGCCCATCATTGTGGAAGATACTTACCATCTATGGTTTTCAAACAAAATATGTGAATATAATCAAAGCGCTATATGACAATGCAAGATGTTGTGTTAGAACAAATAAAGGGAATACAGAATGGTTTACAGTAGAAACAGGGGTGAAACAAGGCTGTATTATGTCACCACTACTTTTTGGAATAGCTATTGATTGGGTTATGAGAAACTATACCCACAATGAACAATTGGGTATAAAATGGACAAATGGTATATTCCGGGGGGACCTGGATTTCGCAGATGATGTAGCATCCTTAAGTTCCACACCAAGACAATCCCAAGAAGCAATAAATAATTTGTGTCATCTCTCGGTTAAAATTGGTCTCCAAATAAATGCCTCTAAAACTAAAGCTATGAACTTTTCTAACGAGACCTTTGATATCATCTTGAACGGGGAAAAACTACAGAAACTTGAAAGTTTCAATTATTTAGGCAGTAAAATGACTCAGGATGGTGACACAACAAGAGAAATCCATACTAGAATTGCTTTGGCAGCTAGCGCCTTCAATAGATTATCTAACATTTGGAAATTACGATCATTGAATATACATACCAAGCTTCGTCTGTTTAATTCAAATGTTATCTCAGTGTTAACATACGGCTGTGAGAGTTGGAAAATATCAACAAAATCATTGGAGAACAAGCTGAATACATTCGAGAACAAATGTCTTAGAAAACTCATGAACATCAGTTGGAAAGAATTCAAGACTAATCGACAAATAAGAGAAGACTCTAGGCAGAAATATGTCTCCGACTATATAAGGAAAAGACGATGGTCATATATCGGTCATGTCCTACGAATGCAAAACAACAGAATACCACTACAGGCGCTCACTTGGGTTCCTGAGGTAAGCGGAAAAAAGGAAGACCAAAAGAAACACTCAGAAGAACAATAATAAGAGAAGGAAGAACGATTGGGCCTAAATATTATGTTGTCACAGCTGAGACTTTGTTGAAATGTTTATGCACAAAATCCCCCACATTAACATTGGAGGAACAATAATCTTAGTCTTTCGTGGATACGAGCAAAGACAAGGAGATAATGGAATATTTTATGAATACCATGGACATGGAACAAATCAGAGCAGATGATTGTTACACATATGAGGACCATATTTGAAGTCATTATTGAAGGATTGTCAGTAGACAAGAGACAAATAGATTATGATAATCTCATGGAACCACAGGTACTAAGGACACAAAATGGAGATTAAATAATGGAGAAAAAATTATAATGACTGAATAATTACTACGCCCAGAGGTAGGAAATAGAGATACATCCGCATTTTCGGAGAAGATATCTCTTTGATTTTTTGCTCATTGCCTTTGTAATATGAACATGGTTGTATAACAAATGACTATTCCTTATCACGAATTACAGAATGTTGTAAGATAGTTGAAATAAATTGACGATTTAATATACTCATAACATACCTAGAATTACAGGAGAGAAAAAGATAAATGATTGATGAAATTCGACGTACTGAGATTTGCTCACCCCGAAGGTATTGAAAAAAAAAAATGTTATCCCAAGGACAGACATGTCACAGATATATCATGGAGATATTATGACATAAGAAAAGAATACCTAGATTGGAAATGCAGCAAACTTAGTCAAGGATACCATGAAATAGACCCCGCCCCACACTTAAGATAACTGACGGACGAGATTTTTGAATTATAAGTACCATAAGTCACCCATCTGGCTGTAGTCAGCGGATGTTACAGGCACCACATAACTCTGACTAACCCTCGACCAGCGAAGGCAGAGTTGGTGTCGAAATTTTGCACATATGTAAAAAGACATGTTTTTGTTCATGTTTTGGTAAAGTCTAGACATTTGTATAAATGGTTCCATAAATGATTAGTTGATATATTGTTGATAAATATTCGCAGATATAGTACATGGACAATTAATAAGGATGTATTTCCAGTACAGAATAAGAGGAATAGGAAGGATCCACCTTGTAAATATTGGAGCACCATGAGCGATGAATTGGACTTATAAAGAAAATGGAAATGGTACACTGTATGCAAGGATAACCAGAAATAAAATGGATAAATAGTAGTCAGAGTACCAGGAACTTTGTCTTATAAGGATATTGTAGATTCCTCACGATCAATTGAATATTTTTTCTTCCTCTCTATGTCACATTTTTGAGTGATGACCCCAAAATTTTTTTTCATCTCATATTGTCAAAAGTTCTTACATCTCAGTTGATTGTTACATAAATAATTGTTTGATGTGTTTTTGAAAAATGTATTGCTAGATAAGGTACATAGGGAGTTACTAAGGATGAATTCTCAAGATAACAGGAGGACTAGAATAGATACAATGATATTGGAACACCATAAATGATACATTGGTATTATACAAAAGAAAAAAAAAAGGAGACAAATATAAACGGTATACAAGGATGCCTTGAGAGTGACAACATGGATACGTATTGTCAAGAGTATAAGCAGTTGTCTTAACAGAGAAAATAAAGTAATACAGAACCCAATGTCGAAAATTCATGATGATTTGAAACTATATTTTCCTTTTCCCTTATATTTCATAATATGATAGTAACACATTCGTCTGTTGGTTGCTGAATAATTAGATGTTTGAAAATTGATGTATGGCAAGTCAAAGAAGACCTTTGAAAAAAAAAATAAAATATATATATATATATATATATATAAAATAATATTTCTAGGAAAGAGTTCACAGAAAAAAAATACTGTGTTGACAGAAAAGAAGGAATGATTAGAAATAACTGACTAATGGATAGGATCACCACCAGACGTACGGATATTGGAGACAAACATCACATATTTTGAAGAAGAAAAAAATGTAATATAGAACATTTTTTCTACAGTGACGGACTCAGAACGAATTTATACACTTACCATTTGGAAAATGTCAATAACAAGGAAACATACAAATAAATAAATAAGGATAAGCCATGAGGTTTTAATGCTTTTATTGTGAAAAATGATTACTTATAAAAATGATGCTAGTTATATTATCGTCTGATAAATATGCATATTATGTCTAGAGATGTTTTCTACATGTAATAATGAGCAAGTGGCTCATGCAAGAGAAAATGATGAGTACCCATGAAAACATTGGCTATTTTATGAAAGTGGATTGCCATTACCATAGGAATTAGAGATCCTGGACATTACTAAGGATATTGCAGAGTACTTGGAAAATAAAATAAATAAGTACGCCAGGAAGAAAAAAAAGATTTTTTAAGTCTTGCAGACTTATATATGGAGCAAATAACAGGAACAGAAAAGAGATAACACCCCCCACCATATCCAAGAGAATGTAATCAACTATATTGTGAATGAAATGTAATAGATTATGATAATGCAGCCAAGTTCTGCAAATAAGATATTTTATTGTTCATTTCCCAGTGTTGCCACTCGTCACATTTTTTGGTGATGACCTTATGATTGTTTTTAGGATTTTGTTGGTCAGTGTGGCCAATTTGTAAATTTGGTTGAAATATGTATTGATGTGAAAGATAGTTTGCAATTTTTTGGAGATGATGTCCATCTATAAGGCCCCTTTATAGACGACAGTCCCATATAGACATAGGAGCCCAGATGTAGGAATTTCGTTAAATTTTCTGAAATATTTTTGGACTTAGAAAAATTTTTGAACTTTAAATTTTTCAGAAAATTTTTTTGAACTTAGAAATTTTTGGGGATGAATTTTTTTTATTGATAGTACTCAAATGTCTCCCTACGGGATACATTTGCGGAGCCCCGGGATCTATATGTAGCCGTGTACATAGCTGTTCCTTTGGAAACAGGCTATAAAAAAACCAGATTAGCATATAAATTTCTACTTTCCGAGAAACAGATTAAATGTTAATTAGGCTAGAGTCGCGTTACATGTCAAAATTAGTCACGTGATTTTTATCCAATCGTGAGCTCAGAAAAATTTAGAAGGGACGCGAATTTCCCCAACAGCCTAGTTAGTTGAAAAGGACGCGTCTAGCTAGTGAGACAAGCAAGTTTGTGCTGATAACGCAGTGGTTTTACTGCATGAAAGTTATTCAAGTTGAAGAATTAGAAATTCCAGGAATGATGGCATGTTCTCTTCAAAGTGCATTTTTGTGTATTTAAACTCTATATTCGAAGTCTGTAAGTAGGAACTAATTACTATACAATTATTGACATGTAGAAATTCAACGATTGTTGCAGATTTAGACAAGAATTTATGGCTGCAAGTTGCACCTATGAGTCAAATGTAGAGATGATGAAATTTACCCTGTACAAGTACCAATTGACAAATGGCAGAACATGAGCATATAACGTAACCCATTGAGAACAATGCATTAATCTGTCCGAAGTAGAACAGCTTATATGTAATTGGATCAACGCAAACTGATATTTGGAAAGAAAAAGTAGACAGGAGTTGAATAAGCCTGATTCATACAAGTGTCGATTCCCCATGCTAGATCATTGAGAGCGACTTGCATTTTATATTATGAATGAAAAATGCATGTTTGTAACTTCACGCCATCATGTACATATTATGATTATTAAACAAAACGTTGACATCAAAAAGAAGTCGTAAATTGATTGCTAAGCCTTAACCATGAATGGAAGGAGGGAATGTCTGTTGAGAAACTTATAAATTCTTACTAACTGCTCACAAACTACAACACCTTAGAGGATTATACCCGAACCTGGTTAAGTCCTGTAAGTCTGTAGAGAGCAATCATCACCTCTAGCAGGCTAGCTAGTCATCAAAATCTAATACTCTCGATTTAAACAGCAACCCCCACTACCCTACCCGGCCACAAACAGGTTTTTTTCTATCACCTATACCTAACTTTGTAACACCTCTTTCAGAGCAATTAACTTCACTGTTAGGTTAACGTACCCGTGTTCCTGATATTATCTATCTCTGGACTGGGTTTATCTTTGTCTAATAAGCGGGAAGGGCTTAGTCGATACCAATCTTCTTCACCCCTCCCAAACTTGTTATTTGCATTTGTGTACTTATGATAATTTATGTAATACCTGATATTTGTTAGTGATTGATGTTTAAAGTGAATAAAATCACATAAACTCATTTAGTTCTGTGTGTTGGATATACCCAAAGCCCAACTTTTCCCCTATTCGTTTAATATAGTTTGTATCTACGTCGCCTGTGTGTTTGAAAACACAAAATCGGTGTGCGCGCAGATGCGTGACTGGAAAACTGGCAAATAATTGTTTGACCAGGAGAGTGGAAGAGAAGATTGAGAGAGACGAATTGTCGTAAATAAGTCTGTCTTTACTCTCCTCCAGCACGCTGTGAAGCAACTATTAAATCTCTACATTTTCTATCACTGAGCTTTCCATCATCATTTTCCACTCTAAACCGGACCACTATTTCTAAGACTCTTTTCTCTCTAAATAAATTTACGACAACAGCCCTGGCGACTGTGCAGTAGATATTAAAAGAAGACTTGCAATTGAGTCACATAAACTAATACAGATGATACAGGCACGAGCAAAGAAACTAAGTTACAACTGATCAGAGCATTATATTCACAGTAGCAACATACGGTTGCGAGACTTGGACACTCAATAAAACAGTTGCAAAATAGATTACATCATTCGAAATTAAATGCTACAGATGGATGTTGAGAATACCCTGGACAGAAGAAAAGACCAACAGAGAAGTACTGCACTCACTAAATGTAGAGGAAAATTGGCTCTTAAATACCATCGCAATAAGGAGGCTGAAATTATTTGGTCGTATAAAAAGATATAATAGTCTGGAAAAATTAGTAATGGAAAGCATGGTCCCTGGAAAAAGGAGAAGGGGACGACCTAGACGACGGTGGATCCAGGACATCACAGAGAGTCTGAACTTGTCTTTGGATGATGCAGGTCGACTTGCCAAGAATCGTGATGCGTTCAGAGCAGCTGTAATGGAGACAACGTTCTGGAGATAATACGTCACATGATGATGATGATGAGCTGTTTAAGTGTATTTTAAAAAATTGTCTGAGACATAAGGATATAGTATATTCAAAATGATTAAATTAACTTTAGATTTGTCTTTATACAAGTAACAAATTTAATAATCAATTACAGTTAAAAGTTATCAAAATGAATAATTCCTTATAGAAAAAGTTATCACCACTGGGTGATGTTATGGCGTTAACAATTGGATAGTTCCCTTGGCAGCTTTTATGTTTCTACTTAGCTGCCAATGAGTTTGTCTGTTCTGCTCCAGCTGATGTTTGGTTCTTTGTAGATGGATGCCTGATTCACACTTGTCACTGGTCAAGTTTGAAAGTTGTAGCACGTTATTACTTTTAGAGTGAATATGTTAACATTTACATCCACACTGGTTGAAAATGTTAATAATAAAATAAGTATGCACATCATTCTCTCATCATTCCCTCCCTGCTTCATATGGAACTTGGGACTACCTATGCTTGTAGTTCTCTATAAGAAACTAGCATGAAGCAGTCACCAGCCCTTGCAGTGGTGGTTGCCAGCCTCATGTGACTTGGACATCTACTAGCAATTTTCACATATTAATATTCACATGTCAATATATACAAATTTTTTTACGTGTTAATAATGCAAAATATATAGAATTTTAGATGTACAACTCACCCCAAATCTTTGGGTTTACCGATAGACTGCTGGCTCAGAGAAATAGCTAAGGCAACATGTTGAAGATACTTCTTACACGTGTCTCGGGTGTTGTTCTTTACAATAAGTTCCCACTTTGACTCCGTGTCTCAGATTCCTCAGATTCCGGTTTTCTTTGCTAAGAATGGTAGAGTTTACCTGGGCTTTTAAGTCCTCAAGAGTCTCAAACAAGTCCGGTCCGATAAATGGATTCTGATTTTATTCTTAACTCTGGCAGGTCTGATTGTTTTTTTACGAGGAGAATTTTCACAGTTCCCTAAACTTGCAAAAGTGTCAGGTTATATAGCAACTTTCGTCCCACGCACGTTTACTATTAGACCAGGCTCCAATCAGAACTGTTGTTATGTTTACATCCCGAATGCCGGCTATCAGTTACAATCATGCGTGGTTTAATGGCGTCTTTTCAAAACATTTCCTCATAGGAAAATTGTCCATGTTATTTAAAAGGTCATTTTCCGTATTAGGAGTTGTTGTATCCGTCAATTCGCGGTAATGATTGCACTACAACTCCCTACATTATCACAAATAATGTCCTCGTAACACTTCTGTCCGGAAGATATTACAACATTCCGTCTTTCAGGTGCATGTCTGTAATATGTCCGCATAAGGGTAATTTATCTCCCCGTCCTTGTGCAAACACCGACCCTCGTGTAACCATCTGGGCCGTAACTCTTCACGACAGTAGTTAGTGAATCACAATAGCCATATCAGTGCTAAATAAACTTGCCGGGCGTATGTCGAGTTAATCCGGCGTGGCCAAGGTTTGGTACACGAGAAATTTACCAACATGACTGTCGGTCAACATTGCATCACAAATCTACTCTCAGCAGGGATGGTCAGGTAAACATACAAGAAAAATTATTACGGAGAAGAAGTGCAAACAATGACTCTAAAATAAAAATACTGTCGGAGAGGAAAAGAGAGAGAACCCAATTATGTGACAGTTTCTTCAGAGACCCGCGGGAACTACAAGGGGTTAAAAAAATATACAGTGACTAAATTATACTCACGTTCGTTGCACGTGTACCCATTGAACCCCCAGGCACAGCCGTTCATACAGAACCCATCCAACACGTCACAGAAGACCGGTCCGCCGATGCAGTTCCCACATTGGTTGTCGCATTTAGGGCCGAACATGCCCACCGGACATTCTACGATCATTGGGAAGATAAATGCGAACTTGCATTTCATACAGCACTAAATAATGTACCCACACTTGTAATACTTATTATTAACACGTCAGTTATGCTAGCCAATATCCAACCATGACATGTTTAGTTCCTAAAAGGAGAGGGGGTGGGGTGGGAGGTGGGGGGGTGGGGGGCTGGGGAGGGGGAGGGGTTCTGAAGCGAGAAAGAAAGAATATGGCTACCGCGCCCTTGTGTCGTACAAGCCGACTAATATGAGGTTGGACATGAGGCTGGCAACATCATCATGTCAAACATACTGCTAAAGACAATACCACTGCAGGAGCACAGCAAGTGACAGCTTGTGGGGCCAGCTGCAGTGTCGGTTCTACAAGGAGGGCAAAGGAAAATAATAATGATGAATATCCAGCTATCCGCTTATCCAACCATCCACTTATCCAATCATCCACTTATCCAATCATTCACTTATCCAACCATCTATTTATCTAATCTTCCGCTTATCCAGCGATCCACTTAGCTAACCATCCACTTATTCAACCATCCACTTATCCAACTACCCGCTTATCCAACCATCCACGTATCCAACCATCCACTTATCCAACCATCCAATTCTCCAACTACCCATTTATCCAACCATTTGCTTATCAACCACCCACTGATCTAACCTTCCACTTATCCAGCCATCAACTTATCCAACCATCCATTTATCCAACCATCCAAGTACTAATATACCATAAAACTAACTACCATTCATTCATACATCTGCTTACCTACCTGCCTACTTACCTACCTGCCTACTTACCTATCTGCCTACTTACCTACCTGCCTACTTACCTGCCTGCCTACTTACCTACCTGCCTACTTACCTACCTGCCTACTTACCAACCTGCCTACTTACCTACCTGCCTACTTACCTACATGCTTACTTACCTACCTGTCTAATTACCTACCTGCCTACTTACCTGCCTACATACCTACCTGTCTACTTACTTACCTGTCTACTTACCTATTTGCTTACTTACCTACCTGCCTACTTACCTACCTGCCTACTTACCTACCTGCTTACTTACCTACCTGCTTAATTACCTACCTAACTGCCTACTTACCTACCTGTTTACTTACCTATCTGCCTACTTACCTACGTGCCTACTTACCTACCTGCTTACCTACTTACCTACCTATATACAAAAACTGAAGGACATACACCCTCATCAACCTTCAGCTCCCCAAGGAGCATAGACCATCAACAAACAAATGCCAAATCTTCCTGTCACGAGCCATCTTCTTCATATCTGTCCCCAGTTCTCGTCTCCATGTCTTCTTTGTTATTCCTCTTTCTTGCCCTGGTGGTTTCAGAACAAGAATTGCCTTGTACAGTACACCATAAACAGTTTCCTCAATACGTCTCTTATTCTTCATCAGCGTCTTCTTCTCATCTCTTATTGCACTGGTATCTGTCTTGTTCTTGTCATCTCTTATTGCACTGGTATCTGCCTTGTTCTTGTCATCTCTTATTGCACTGGTATCTGCCTTGTTCTTGTCATCTCTTATTGCACTGGTATCTGCCTTGATCTTGTCATCTCTTATTGCACTGGTATCTACCTTGTTCTTGTCATCTCTTATTGCAATGGTATCTGCCTTGTTCTTGTCATCTCTTATTGCACTGGTATCTGCCTTGTTCTTGTCATCTCTTATTGCACTGGTATCTGCCTTGTTCCTGTCATATCTTATTGCACTGGTATCTGCCTTGTTCTTGTCATCTCTTATTGCACTGGTATCTGCCTTGTTCTTGTCATCTCTTATTGCACTGGTATCTACCTTGTTCTTGTCATCTCTTATTGCACTGGTATCTGCCTTGTTCTTGTCATCTCTTATTGCACTGGTATCTGCCTTGTTCTTGTCATCTCTTATTGCACTGGTATCTGCCTTGTTCTTGTCATCTCTTATTGCACTGGTATCTGCCTTGTTCTTGTCATCTCTTATTGTACTGGTATCTGCCTTGTTCTTGTCATCTCTTATTGTACTGGTATCTGCCTTGTTCTTGTCATCTCTTATTGCACTGGTATCTGCCTTGTTCTTCTCATCAGTTGGTAACCTTGGTAACCTTGTCATACCACTTCAATCCTTCTACTCTACGCGAGCGTCTATTTATAAAAGTCTGTAGCTTTTTTGGTTGTTGTTTTTGTTATTGCCCTTGTTTCAGAGCCATACAATAGGAATTACTAGACATTTGAATTGAAGATTCTGACTTTTGTGTTGGACTTGATTTCTTTAGATGTCCATAAATTTTCCAATGTAATGAAAGCGCTTCTAGATTTTTGTATTTACGGTGTGTCCGTCCAACAGTTTGTATACATTGCTGCTAAGGTGTACGTGTATGTATGATTGTACATAGTGTAGTGGTGTATCTTCTAGAACAACCTTGTTATCGTTTCCTGTATTTATTCTTATTAGTTTTGTTTTCTTTATGTGTATTTTCAGGCCCATTAGCTGTGATCTCTCATCAAGTATTTTCATTTCGGCATGCATCTGATTACGGTGTTGGGACAGAAGTGCCACATCGTCGGCAAGTCTAGATCAAGGACATATACGGTAAATATAGCCTATTAATGACGCAATCACTTCTGTTGTTTATTTCTTACGAGTACCTGAAAACATACCTTTATGTTTGTCTAATATTTATTTACTGTTTACAGGCCTCGGGTTTCCCTTCCTTATGTGTTATAAATGTTTATACAATACCAAAAACCTACCCTCTGTCCTGTACTTTCTGTTCTTAGTCTTCTATCATTTACTAGACACAGTATTAAGGTCTTTGTCTTGTGTAGTCTGACCTATACTGTATAATAGGGGAACAACAGAAGTGATTGCGTCATTAATAGGCTGGACTGCCCCTGGTAAATTTCCAGTGTTATGTCTTGCGGGTCGCACTAATGACCCGTCACCGAAGCATCATTTTTTGTGATGCCTAGATGGCAGGGAGGATAGTGTGATTCGCTTGCATAACTAGGCGGGGTTGTCGCACGGAAGGTCCTAGGTTCGAGTTCTGGGTAAGCCACTCACGTTTGTTGTTTTTCTGTTGTCTAGTGTTCTACTTCTTTATTTCTTACGAGTACCTGAAAACATACCTTTATGTTTGTCTAATATTTAGTTACTGTTTACAGGCCTCGGGTTTCCCTTCCTTATGTGTTATAAATGTTTATACATATACGGTAACATGTACGTACCATGAGCTCGTGACATGTGTTTACACCAGGTAAACATAATAGTGGCCAGATAACATCTTATTGCGTAGGTTGCCATTTTGATGCAGTTTTGACAAAGGCGAGAAATCCGTTCAAGAGCAACGCAGCACAGTGCAGGTTCGCTTAAAGAACGTTCATCTGCAAGTGCTGTGCTAGGTGGAGATGGCGATCACGTCTTCTATAGCTTCCGGGCCCTGTTTACATTTTCTACTTCTTCTTCCTCATTTACTACTATTTCTTGTACTTTTTCCTCGTTGTGTACTTTTCCTTCTCCATCTTATCTTCTGGTCCTTCTCCTTTGTCCTCTTTTTTATCTTTCTTTCTTTCTTTCTTTCTTGTACTGTATCAAATTAAGAGATCACAAATATTATGTGTAACAAAACTATTAATACTACAACCATATCACCCAGATACTCCACCCCAGCAGTCCTAGTTTATTATACTGCACATATTTGCGACAAACCAACAAGTGTAACGTGAGATCTTATTATTAATTTTCATTTTATTCCCCACAATCCTTAATTCTGTTCGCCGTACTGACAGTATAATGGCAGAACTGGCTTAATGGAGAGATCAGCACACTTGGACATCTGAACCAATGCGCATTTGCCCGAGACTACCCCAGTGTCCTCCCCTATCACCAGTGCTGTTTAACATCTACACAACAAAAGTAGCAACCTCTCAACCAACAGGACTGGGACGAAAATTAACTTTCGCAGATGACATACTCATGTACAGAACTGGCTCAGACAGACATGAAATGGTCCAAGGCATACAAGAGACACTACAGGCGGTTTCTAATTGGTGTGAGCAAAGCGGATCAAAGGTCAATCCCAACAAGGCCTGTGTGGTGTGGTGCTTTTTTGAACAACTCCATAGGGAAAGCAGACCTTCCAGACATCACTCTCAATGGGCAGAACATTGAAAGGCAAGACAGGCTGAAGTATGTGGGATTAACGTTTGAGCGTGGGCTATCATTCAAGTTTCATGTCGAACTGATCATGCAGAAGTGCAAGCGAGGAATGGCAGCCTTAAAAACAATGGCTGCTACACGCTTGGAACAGAGACTATTGTTTTTCCTGTGTCATCAGCTCGTGATTTCAGTAATCGAGTACGGGCTAGGAATACTCAGGCCGTCAGTATCACAATGTGGACGACTGGAAAGTATTCCAAATGAAGGGAGGCGACTAGTTTTGGGCTGTACGCGTGATACCCCCATTGTGACAATGAGATGCATGCTTGGATTGCTGTCGATTAGATCCAGATATGCAACGGCCCAGGCAAAAGAATATATGCGGGTAACCACCGACAAAAGACATCCCCACATGAGAATTTAGCTTACATCAAAGGAGCAAGAATCAAGAGGGGGATGTCATGGATGACACAGGCAGAGGCTACGATTGGTCAGGTGACCAGGGTTGAAAATGTATCCAAAGTGGAAGAGTTGAGTAAGTCAGGGGAGAACTGGATAAACTACCAGCAGGTCATCATTAGTCTTGGCAGTGAGTGCAGATCTTGGGGCAACGGAAAAGCAGAGCTGGAGATTAATCAGCTGATAAGTGATCATGCTGGGAATGATGACGCCGTTGTGTAACTGATGGGTCTGTAGTGCGTGGTGAGAAATCAGGATGGGTCTTCTCTGCGAGAATTGTCACAGAATGGATTGGGGCGACCCCTTCTTCTTCCTATCTCTGTTTCACTACGGCAGTAATCGGTACATTTGTGGTAAAGATTTTATTACAAGGTACGTGCTTTCGATTGTCGCACTTTCTTTCTTTCTCTGCTATATAGCAGATATATGACATTGTCAAATGATTTTGACATTCCTTGTTGGTGATAATACATCGCGTTTGCCAGGGTGCGGCAAAGCTTTCTAAGATTAGGCCCCGGTGCGCGACAGATAAGAGATTAATCGTCTCTGCGACACATTCTGGACAGTCAAGCATGACATAATCGTTTCCGGTACACCTTGTTACAAAGAGATTACTTTCTGATAAAGTAATAATTTGTTACATCTGAAACACAGTTTACAGATGTGTCTGTGAGTTCGTCTGCCAGGCAATCGGATGTTTACAGCTCATTTTCAGAAAATTAATGTTTGAAACTTTGCACAAGATGAGTCATGCAAAATATTCAATTCAGATTGGCTGATCATTTGAGTTCCATATCAAACAGAGTGGGGTAGAACAGTGAATATAACCTGACGCTTCAGTCAGTCTAGTTAACTGTGAGATTCACGCTGCCAAAGACACCAGACCTGCCAGTAGTTAGAAGTCAGAATTTCCATTTATCAGACCGGACACCTTTTATTGGACTATTCATCAGGACTTACAATTCAGCCCAGGAAATCTCTAACATTTTAAATGAGGAAAACCGGAATTTCTGAGTTAACTGAAACACGGAGTCATAGAGGGAGTTATCTTATTAAAGAAACAACACCCCAGACGCGCGTAAGAGGCCGATTCAAGTCTCTTTTATTCATCTGAGCAAAAAATCTGTGCGCCAGGATTGGCGTAAGTTGTGATTTTACATTCTATATTTTATTACTAACATGTGAACTAACATATATATGTATATAGCCATGTGAATTCTTATATGTGAAGATAGCTAGTGGATGTCCTATTTATTTGAGGCAGGCAACCTCAGAGTATAGAATGATGATTCACGAACCACCACTGCACGGGCTGGTGATTGTTTTATTGCTAGTTTCTTAAAGAGAACTAAACGCATAAAGAGTCCCAGATTCCATATGGAGCAGGGAGGAAAATATGTAGAAATGATATACATTCTAATTATAATACTTAAAGTTTCAAACCAGTGTAAATGTCGATGTTAACATCTGCACTTTAAAATTAATGGAAGTTTCAAACTTTTCAAATCAGTGTAAACATAAATGAAAACACAATCAATTTATATTGTGAACACTTCAATCAGTGGAAATGTAAATGTAAACATATTCTATCTGTACTATTAACCTTTTCATTTAAATGTAATGTAAAGCTAAAAGCTATTCAATTTAAATGTAAAGAAAGTTTTATCCCGAGGGATTAAATTTAATTCTCATCGAGGGTAAATTCTGAAATAAAGGGTATGGTAGAATAGAAGAAAGTGGACACATAAGTATGTGTCGGGAAACGCAATACTCAGAAGAGCGTTTCGTTTCTATTCTTTATCATAGTTATTGGTGGTACCAGCAGAAAGTACTATCTCTGCAACAAGAAGGGACAAGTGGCCTACGCTTTAAGACGATGGACTAACTTTGTAGACTCTCATTGACATTTCTGGGAAACGAGATACACCCGGCAACCTTGACCAGCGACGAGCGTGAGCATTGTGAAAAGAACCTATCAGCGGGAGCAGAACTACTATTGGCAGCTAAGTGCAAAATATACGCTGCCAAAGTGAACTTTTTTTCCATCGACTCTACTATAAATCAATGACGAAACTTTTCTTCTAAACTATTCAATTATTTTCAAACTGTTAAAACCTAAAGTGATTATTAAATTTTAAAAATGAGAGAAATGGTGTGGGTCTACTGTCCTGGTCATGCAGGGGTACGTGGCAATGAGAGAACTGGTGTGGGTCTACTGTCCTGGTCATGCAGGGGTACGTGGCAATGAGAGAACTGGTGTGGATCTACTGTCCTGGTCATGCAGGGGTACGTGGCAATGAGAGAACTGGTGTGGATTTACTGTCCTGGTCATGTAGGAGTACGTGGCAATGAGAGAACTGGTGTGGATTTACTGTCCTGGTCATGTAGCGGTACGTGACAATGAGAGAACTGGTGTGGATCTACTGTCCTGGTCATGCATGGGTACGTGGCAATGAGAGTACTAACAGACTGGCCTCGAGAGCATCCATAGTGAGGACACTGGACATGGATAAGGGAGAGATACTAAGGGCAATTAATGATCGCCTGCTGGATAATGAAACTGTAATGGATGAATCAACAAGGCTGGGACTGTTGGAGTTTGACCAGCAGAACTGGACGTAAGAGAGGATGCATCCCTCGTATGTACAATCAGCATGCTACAGGTACAATTAGCATTCATACTCTTCGGCATTTGTTGAGGGAGACAGAGCACCTATGGGTTTGCCCGGAGTGCAGTGAGGTCGATTCTGATTAACAATAACAATCAGGTACATTTTTATGTTGTCCATCTACCATTTTGTTTCGTGTCCGCCTGTTCTCTTGTCTTGAATTTGTTCAGTGTATGCATATTCATAGTGTCTAACTGACAGAGTAGGTAAATGAGCACTCCAAGCCCTAGAAAGCAAAATGTCTCCTGATGTTGATAACATTTGCAGATTAATTGACCAGCTGTTCACTTCCTGTGGCCTTGAACTCACATTCCAGTGGATCCCTGGGCATGTCGGTGTCGGTGTCCAAGGAAATGAAAAAGCCGATAAACTATCCAAAAGTGGAGCAGCACTCTCACCGACTATTTCTTTGTCTATTTTATTCCTCTCAAAATCTCTATGCTAGAACTGAAAACCTCTTTCTTCAGAATTGTTTCATTCTATAATGAGAAAACTTTCCCTCTTCAAGTCTTCTATTTCAATAGCACTTGATAAACACCTGGATTCCCCACACTCAGGCCAATAAATTATTCGCATGGCCAGTAAAAGTCATTCCACTTGAAGGTGAAAAACAGTGCTACGAACACCCCGGAAGGAACTCTTTTGTGTCACGCACTGGACACACGTAAATCAAATAAGCCTGCACACTTAGAATGCTCGGACCAGTTTAAAATGAAGGAATTTGATCAACCTGCGACCAACATGAACTACACGAACTTGTGTGTGTGTGTGTGTGTGTGCGCAGGTGGAATAAGGCCACCCCAGAGGACCCTCCACCCCTGCGCCGGGGGGGGGGCGCATAAGGAGATTGTAGAGGGAATTAATTATCTCATTCTACTTGTAACTATCGCTTGAAGCAGAAGCCTATTGGCCTCAACCGAGGCTACCTTGTAGTTGCAAAATCCGTAGTGAATTCGTGAGCGAAGTACGTAGATCTAATACTGCTGATTTTATAACATGAATAATGTTTATCAACTGCTTATTATTGCAGTATCTTTCGTTAAGCGAAGTTTTAAATATATTTCCATTTTCAGTGACAATAATTGTATTTGAATATTTACAGATCACTCAAACTAATGTATGAGTTTGCTGAGGTCATAGACCTAATTAACCACTGATCTTTATGTCACATCCTGGCAGAAATAAGACAGGGTTAAATAACTGATGTATATTATTGTTGTTACTTTGGGATTTGCATATTGACCCAAGCAAAACAGAAGTGTATTATCCTTCTATTTTCTATTTCTTATAAGGCTTCAGTGTTCTCTGTCAAGACTACAAACTTGATAAAAGTGTTCTCAATCACTTCTTCTCCCCTTTGTCTCATATTGGACATTAATGTGTTTTTCATCATGGGATGTTCTTTACATGTATTTAATGCAATCCTATGCATACACCATGTTTTATGATTGAAGAACTATTTTCTTATCAGGTATGTGAATGATATTTTCTACAGGAACCAGCACTTTAAGAATGTTTACAATTATTGAGCCATTTAATGAATTTACAACTTGACTGACAAAATGTAAGTCAGCAGTTCTCAAACTCTTGAGACCATGACTTCCCTCCAAATGATTTACTGCTCAAATAGCAAGAATGTAAATCCTTGGTTCTCAGATCTTGGCAGCAGTGACACCCCAACATGTTAAAGCAGCATGGGAAACTATTACCCGGTGCTTCTCAAACCATTGTTGACAGTGACCCCAAACTTAAAAGACTGCTCTATGGGCACTAGGTGAACCAGCGGTTCTAACCACTTGATGACCCCAGCCCCAAACCTCATAGTTAATGCAACTCGTTGCCCACATGGGGAAAATGCTGTAAATAAGCAGACAGCCAGATAGAGTTTGAGAACTCCAGATATGCTATAATGTCAGTTAAGAAGGAGTATTTCATAGATAATAGATAACACACTGTTACTGAATGGTAGTTAGCATTGTGTTAATTTAATTTCTGATGGACGCTTACTGGCCATCAGACTTAAGAGATGATTGCTCTTGAAACCACTAATGTGACTTCAATTGTTTCCAGTCCACCCAGGTTACGGTTACAAGGTACTAACCCAGGTTACGGTTACAAGGTACAACCCAGGTTACGGTTACAGCCTACTAAACCAGACTACAAACCAGGTTACCATACCAAACCATATCATATCACCCAGTAACCCATTCCATACCACACATCCCAAAAGCAGAAGAGGTATTCAGCAGGGTCGACTTACTCCATCCTTATCTGTGATGTGCGCTGAGTCCAGGGAAGCAACCTCTGCCACCCTCTGAACCCATTGAACTGTTTATGCTACCTAAGTGCTGGGGAAGACCAAACCAAGAGAGTCCGAACACAAATCATCTCCGCAGCTACTACAGTCCTTGAGGAGATGAGTATTAACACCAACCAGCAAAACTACCATAGAAAAGATCTCCTGGTCCATGTGATGACCATAATAGTTGGTTTCTTTTTCTAAACAGTAGAGCAAAACTTTTTTTCATATTTATATGTACATTTAGATATGTGAGAATCTATACCCTTTTATTCAATTTAACTTAACAGCGTCTGTTGTTATTTTTCTTGTTAACTTTATTTGGGCTGTATTTTGTTTTAAACATAAATCTACACCCTGGGGGCTGAGCCATAATTAAACTAACTTCTAGTGGGTCGTAATATTTTAATTAATGTGTCTGGACACCAAATCTCCTCTCTCAACCTTATGTTCTTTACACAGTCCTTGTGTAGGATTCCTGAGAGAATTTATCGTCCAGAAAATATCCTGTTGAGTTGCCAGAATTCTCTTTGCATTAAGGATTTCTAGTACTCTATTTCCCGAGGAAAGGCAGTTCCATTCGAACTCGTAGACTATCATAAACATATTATTAAAGATTATTATCTTTTATTCTTCCATTTCATTCATTCTGTCCTTCTCCGTCATAAAATAATACCCCACACCCAGTTCCCATCTAGTACCACATTGCAAACCTGCCAACAGATCCTGAGAAACAAATATAGACAAGAATGGCTAAACCAGTGGGCTACCTCCCAGACAGGGCGTCCTTTCTTCAAACATCAAGCGAAGCCAAACCCTCAAGATCCAGTTAAACAACTGAAAAGAAGAGATCAGAGTCTAATCTTCCAGCTGAGAACAGGCCATGCCCCCGTCAATAAACATTTAAATAGAATAGACCCACTACGTGAACCAAACTGTAGGCACTGCCACCACCATGAGGAATCAGTTGAACACCTACTGTTACAGTGCCCAAGACTAACTGACCTGCCACACCTACTGTTACAGTGACCAAGACTAACTGACCTGCCACACCTACTGTTACAGTGACCAAGACTAACTGACCTGCGACACCTACTGTTACAGTGACCAAGACTAACTGACCTGCGACACCTACTGTTACAGTGCCCAAGACTAACTGACCTGCCACACCTACTGTTACAGTGACCAAGACTAACTGACCTGCCACACCTACTGTTACAGTGACCAAGACTAACTGACCTGCCACACCTACTGTTACAGTGACCAAGACTAACTGACCTGCCACACCTACTGTTACAGTGACCAAGACTAACTGACCTGCCACACCTACTGTTACAGTGCCCAAGACTAACTGACCTGCCACACCTACTGTTACAGTGACCAAGACTAACTGACCTGCCACACCTACTGTTACAGTGCCCAAGACTGACCAACTGACCTTCCACACCTACTGTTACAGTGCCCAAGACTAACTGACCTGCCACACCTACTGTTACAGTGACCAAGACTAACTGACCTGTGACACCTACTGTAACAATGACCAAGACTAACTGACCTGCACACCTACTGTTACAGTGACTAAGACTAACTGACCTGTGACACCTACTGTTACAGTGACCAAGACTAACTGACCTGCGACACCTACTGTTACAGTGACCAAGACTAACTGACCTGCGACACCTACTGTTACAGTGACCAAGACTAACTGACCTGCGACACCTACTGTTACAGTGACCAAGACTAACTGACCTGCTACACCTACTGTTACAGTGCCCAAGATTAACTGACCTGCGACACCTACTGTTACAGTGACCAAGACTAACTGACCTGCGACACCTACTGTTACAGTGCCCAAGACTAACTGACCTGCCACACCTACTGTTACAGTGCCCAAGACTAACTGACCTGCCACACCTACTGTTACAGTGACCAAGACTAACTGACCTGCCACACCTACTGTTACAGTGACCAAGACTAACTGACCTGCCACACCTACTGTTACAGTGACCAAGACTAACTGACCTGCCACACCTACTGTTACAGTGACCAAGACTAATTGACCTACGACACCAGCTACTCCCATCGCACCCAACCATCCACAATACACTCTACACATCATCACAACAACTGAGGAAGACTTACACCTTTGTCAGAGAGGCAATGGACTGTCAAGAGCTTCCTGCTCACAGCTAAAGGGATTATATCATCATTATCATACCTGACTCTGCTGTTAAGTTAGGGAAGGCAAAGACAGTGAGGAAAGGAACTAGCCATCTCACCTCATAAAGCTAAACCTACTATAGTAGTCTCTAACACGTCACCCCCCCTACGGCAGTGTGGTAAAGTGGGATGTTATAAATATTTATAGGGGACTTAGTGTACTGACTGAGATCAGCTGTGAAGGTATCTGTATCTAATAGGTGTAGTGTTTTACAGATAACCTTACTTGCTACCACATTATAACTCAGTCAGAATTATTCTGGAATATTGTGATGACTACGTTAAATGTCTAGGGTATGTATATGATGAAGTGTAAGTCACAACAACAACAGACAGATAAACAATTTAATTTATTCCACCACACTTGACAACACTGTGACACTCACACACATTTAACACTCTATAAGACTATCTTAAATGAGGCACTGGTAAATTTTCAAATATAAATATGTATTAATTACTTTCACTAAAATATGTGTCCTGATTCAAATACAAAGTGAACCAGGAATCACAATCAATTGTAATTACAATTTATATGTACAGAATTTATCAATATGAATGTTGTAGTGACATATTTTATTAATATTATCCTATGTGTGTCAGTTGTGTAGTAGTAATATGAGGTAATACTGGTTTTGTTTTTTCAATCTATGTTGTTATTTGTCATCATGACTTCAAGTGTTTGTTTATCTTGGAAATAGTATGGGGAAAAGTTCACAGTTCCTATCAATTTAAACACTGTATTTTCCCTCTGTTTTATTATAAAGTCAGATTTTGAGGGGGGGCATAATGTTGAGCTCCTCTGGCTACAGACGCTTATCTTTCGTGATGGCGGCCGGAAAGGACTCCGCTGCTCGATAGCCTCCCTTTGTTCTGCAGACACCTCACTGATCACTATCTGGACCCAGGAGTATGCTGTCAGCCGCTAGGTTCAGCAAAGCTCAGACCAGGTGCTGCTCAATAACTTTAGGACCACGGTCCCTGAAACAAGAAGGTTGTACCTCCTATTTCAGAACTAATTTATAATAAATTTCCAGACTGAACACAATACATAACAAACACTGAGTTCAGAGCGGTAGGCCAACTGCTATCTTCATCTGAAACAATTTTCACCAGTATACTCCTCCCTAATGGTTACTACGCCTATGCATTATTTCTTTCTAGTCAATAAGATAGGTGTCAGTGTACTGTTTGGCAATTCCATGTAGTTTTACTTTCCTCCGACACCTTCTGTTCAGGTTGGAGCACTATATAGGCTTTACCTCATGTTCGCTACTGAACCACACATATATACAGACATAAATTATCAATTTACATTCAATTTTCATTAAAAAGATATCAAATATTTCAAGCTTACCACAATTCATGGAATAATACACAGTTACGTTGACTGGGAATGATTATAGCACAATTTCGATCTGCCGATGTCCCAGCTTTTATTTAGAAAAATAGGGACTGGCGCTCACCGCGCTGGTTCGTGAGTAAGTGTATTTGAAAATGTGGTGCTGACCTGACGCCTCTGATTGACTATATTGGCGGGTCTAACCAATCGAGCCATGTTTACGCAGCTTTTCAAAAAAGTACTCCTACTCACGTTTCCCCTAACAACAAAGAAGTAGTATTTATAGTCCGACTAATCGTGTTTAGCCTTACATTTACTTTCCGCCAATCAAATAGGAGGTAACATGGGGACCTATTTCCCGTACAATGGTGGTGTGAAAATCTGCCACTGAGCGATTCTGATTTTGGTGTTGTCTGACATCCCTCACTATTTCTTTTGGCTATAATTTGTTAATTCCTAGACTATTTGCGTAACGTTTAACATATTCTTTGTCAGCAAGTCCTAAGGAACCCAAATATATATTTATTTATTCTTTTTAATGGGGCTAAGGGGCTGCGTTCAAAATATGCATTTTCTTCTACCTCCTGTTCACTTCGAATACGATGTGGTGTCTGGGTACTGTAATGTTTTCAAACGTAAACCAGTATAATGTCATGTTTCCTAATAAGCGTTTTGTAAGTTTTTAAAACCTAACTCGTATGGGTAGTATTTTTTATCACTGTCGATTTGAAAAAAAAGCTAGTGCTTGTGGCCTTACACGCGTGATGGTAGGTATTGTGTATCGCGAGACTGCGGTAGTATTGCCTGCGTTCCGGCTTTCAGCCCCTCCCTTTCTTTCTATCCTTAGTCCATCTGTCTTCCGTTTATGGTAACTTAGTGTATAAAATGACATGAATGGAATATTAAATATAGGTCAGCTTGCGTATCTCAAGGTTTTTCTTAGAAAGGCAGTACACGTTTTATCGTAGAAAGCGGGTATTGAAGCAGTAGGCTTTTACTATCAACGTGAAACGTTACAATTTGCAGACGAAGTAGAAAACAAGGGGAATTTCGAGTACAGTCATTGTGACAGCACTGTTCTTTACCATTCTTCTTTCCTTTTATTAAATTTATTTGTTAGGCTTTACATTTACTTTTTAATTTATATATGTGGATTAGAATTTCACACGACAGGCAGTATGTTTTATGTGACTGTCTTTATCTTTAGTACTTTATGCTTTTCTTGTTTTTCTCTGCTAGCCTACATTGACAGACTTTTCTAGTCTTTCTCTGCTAGCCTACATTGACAGACTTTTACAGTCTTTCTCTGCTAGCCTACATTGACAGACTTTTACAGTCTTTCTCTGCTAGCCTACATTGACAGACTTTTCTAGTCTTTCTCTGCTAGCCTACATTGACAGACTTTTCTAGTCTTTCTCTGCTAGCCTACATTGACAGACTTTTCTAGTCTTTCTCTGCTAGCCTACATCTCAGGTGCCTTTCCCGATGTCCGTCAACCGAATCTTTTCTCGGAATTTTTACTCTCCCTAAGCGTAAATCATGTAACTCAGGTGATATGATGAAAATCGCCATTCTTCTAGTTAATTTTTTGGGAAAAATGTATACTGGACAGCGGCAAGTGGTTTGTGCCTGGTTGGACACGTTTAAATATACATACACTTATTACACATGATAGTAAATATATATATATATATATATATATATATATATATATATATATATATATATATATACATATATATACATATATATACATATATATACATATATATACATATATATATTTATTTATATATATATGATGACATCATCTTCCACTCCTTTCTCCACTTGGAGTCTGGGGTTACCTCTGCTTTTGGTTCCTTTTGAGAGCTCACATGAAGCAATCACCAGCGCTTTGCTGTGGTGGTTTATGAATATATCATTTTCACGTGCTGAGGTTGCTAGCCTCTTAATGACATGTATAACCATCAGCAAGTTCAAACATGTCAAATTCAAAGTATAAAATATGTTACAACTCACCCCAATAACTGATTGGGAACTAGACTTCTTGCTCAGTTGAATAGTCCTTGCATCTTGATGCACATGCCTCGAACACGCATCTGGGATATTATTTCTATTATAGAATCCCTCTGTCACTTTGTGAGTAGGTCCTGTAGGAATCCGGTTTCCGTATTGTATGTGTCGTACAGATAGGTTGTGAGTTGTTTTTGCCCGTCTGAGTAGAGTGGATGGTGATAGGTACGTGAGAGAGGTGTGAGAAATAGATTTCACGGGTGGTAGCTTAGGAAAAAAAGATATGTCTCTGGAATGAGTAATTTTCTCTATTCCAACTATGGGTACGAAGGTGACTGATGAGCCCGATGCGGGCCTGGAAAGATCTCGGACAGTGTGGGCAGGGAATGTTTGCTTCATGTGAAGGTTTTATTACACGGTCTTTTCTAGCTTGTCTCCGCTGTTCCGCTGCTGCTCTTCTGGATGATTCGCATGCCGCTGCACCTTTACGAAGAGATGTGCGCCAAGCAGTTCGGTCTTGCGCAGCAGCTTCCCATGTGTCAGGGTTTATGTCAAAGGTTTTCAATGAAGTCTTAAACGTGTCTTTGAAGCGCTTCTTTTGGCCACCATGGGAGCGTTTACCCTTCTGCATCTCACCATAAAAGAGTATCTTTGGCAGTCGATGGTCTGGCATGCGGACTACATGACCTGCCCAGCGAATCTGTGACTGCATCAGAATAGTATCGATGCTAGGGATACCAGCTCTGTCAAGAACGGCGGTATCCGGGATCTTGTCTTGCCATTTGATGTTCATTACCTTCCTGAGACAGACTGTATGGAAGTGGTTTAGCTTCTTTACGTGGCGCCTGTATACAGTCCATGTTTCACATGCATAAAGCAGCACTGGAAGCACCGCAGCTCTGTACACCTTCAGCTTTGTCTGTAGACTAATGCCACTTCGATGCCAAACGTTGGTGTATAGTCTGCCAAATGTGCTGCTGGCTTTGGAGATCCTGGTGTTCACCTCATCATCAATGACGATGTTCTGGGATAGTGTGCTACCAAGGTATGTCAATCTGTTACAAACATTCAGTTTCTCACCATTTACCTTGATGATTGGCTCAGTATAAATTGTGCCAGGAGCTGGTTGGTACATGATTTCTGTTTTCTCCGTGTTGATGGTAAGCCCAAAGTTGGAACAGGCTTCGGAGAATCTATCCACGCTATGCTGCAGATCAGCCTCTGAGCCAGCATTGAGGGCACAATCGTCAGCAAACAGAAGATCTCTGATGGTGTGTGATTTGACCTTGGTTTTTGCTTGAAGCCTCCTAAGGTTAAACAATTTTCCATCAATACGATATCTGATGTCGATTCCTGTGTCCCCGTCTCTGAAAGCATCAGTCAGCATAGCAGAAAACATGATACTGAACAGAGTCGGTGCAAGTACACACCCTTGTTTAACTCCATTTGAGACGGGGAAAGGCTCCGATAGCTCACCGTTTTCCTGAACTCTAGCCTGCATTCCATCATGCAGTTGCTGCACTATTGTGATAAATTTCTCCTGACCTTATATAAGGAAAAAGACGATGGTCATAGATGTCCTACTGCAAAACATCAGAGAATACAACCTACAGGCGTTGGGCAGCCGTATTTTGCCATGATCTTCCATAGACCCTCTCTACTGACCGTGTCGAACGCCTTTGTCAAGTCGATGAAAGCTGTGTACAGGTCACAGTGCTGTTCTTGGCATTTTTCTTGTAGCTGTCTTGCAGCGAACACCATATCGGTGGTTCCACGTTCTTTCCGGAATCCACACTGACTTTCAGGTAGAAGACCTTTGTCAAGATGAGCCGTAAGGCGATTCAGAAGGATTCTGGCGAATATCTTCCCAGCGATTGATAATAGAGAGATGCCTCGATGATTGTTACAGTCTTGGCGATTACCTTTACGTTTATATAGATGTATAATTGACGCATCTTTGAGATCGTGTGGGATGGTTTCACTCTGCCACATTTGCTGGAAGATCATGTGAAGTTTCTCTATCAGAACTGTACCGCCATCTTTATAGACCTCAACAGGAATTGAATCGGAGCCGGGGGCCTTTCCACTAGAAAGTTGACGAATCGCTTTTTGAGTTTCCTCCAGAGTTGGTATATCATCTAGTGCTTCATTTATAGGAATTTGGGGCAGGCGGTTGATGGCTTCGTCGTTAATAGATGATGGCTGGTTCAGAATATTATTAAAATGTTCGACCCAGCGTTGGAGAATTTTTTCCTTGTCTGTAATTAGTGTTTTTCCATCTGCATTAAGGAGGGGAAATGATCCTGATGATGTTGGACCATAGACCGCTTTGAGTGCATGGTAAAAATTTTTCAAGTCATGGCTGTCAGCAAAGCCTTGGAGCTCATCTGCTTTATTACTCAGCCATGAATCCCGCATCTGGCGTAGTTTATGTTGGACGATTCTACGCATGTTGTTGAAAGCGTCTTTCTTGGATGTAGATTTTGGATCATTTAAATATGCTTTATGGAGATGGTGTTTCTCAGCCAACATCTTCTTTATATCATCTGAGTTCTCATCAAACCAGTCATTTTGTTTCTTGATGGCGGGACCCAGGACCTCTGTAGCAGTGTTGTAGATCTGCTCACTTAGGGCTGCCCAATTTGTTTCCACACTTTGGCCGTCTAACGAGATAGATTTGAGACGGTCTTCTAGGGTGTCAGTAAATGACTGTTTGATTTTTGTCTTCTTTAGTTTGGTGACATCCAGCCTTTTTTGAGTTTTCTTCCCCTGAGGGCGCCTGGCTGGTTGGATACGAATTTTAAGTTTAGACACAATGAGGCGATGATCAGTCCAGCATTCGGCACCACACATGGACTTGGTCACCCGGACATCTTGCCTGTCCTTCTTCCTAACAATTACATAGTCAATTAGGTGCCAATGCTTTGAGCGAGGATGCATCCAGGAGGTCCTGTTGCGGGTAGGAAGTCGAAAAATGGTGTTGGTGACAAGGAGGTCATGTTCTGCGCAAGTCTGGAGGAGAAGAAGTCCATTGCTGTTACAGCGACCCACGCCGTACTTTCCGATAGTGCCATTCCAGGAGATGTTATCTGAGCCTACTCTTGCATTAAAGTCACCAAGAATGATGAGCTTATCTGCTTTAGGAACTGATGCAATGACTGCATGTAGTTCTTCGTAAAACTTATCCTTGACGTCATCCTGGTTTGTCATAGTTGGTGCATACGCGCTAATGATGGTGGCATGTTTTCTTCCATAAAGCAGGGGGATCTTGACCGTCATGAGTCGGTCATTTATTCCCTTTGGGGGCCCCGCTAACTTGCCGACAATTGCTGTTTTGATTGCAAATCCAACCCCTGCTTCTCGTCTTTCTTCAGTTCCTCTTCCGCTCCAATAGAATGTATAACCTGCACCCTTTTCGCAAAGTTGGCCCTCGCCTGCAAGTCGAGTTTCACTCAGTGCTGCTATGTCAATGTTGTATCTGGCCAGTTCTCTCCCAATCAGGGCAGTTCGCCTCTCAGGTCTGTTTGCGTTAAAGTCTTTGTCAAGGAGAGTGCGCACATTCCATGCGCCTAGAATGAGGGGGAAAAATCTGTCCTTTCTTTTTCTTATGTGTCGCCCGCCGAAGTAGGGTACCCACCAACCGCGGTAAGCTGGTTAGGTAATGGTGGAGCAGGCAATGTTTAGGGCACCTTTTCTAGCCCCTTCCTCGTGCCATGGAGGTGAGCAGTGCTTTCCTAAAGAGGGCTGCTCAGTCACTCAGGGGGCTGCCGAATCCCACTGCTGCTCCGATCAGTGGAAGACGACCATATGACCTGAGCTGCCTGTGTGTAGGTCTGTGACTACGACTGCCAGCGTACCCACGCCTGCCGCTTCGCCGCTCGCCCATCGCCACAGGACTTGTTGTGAGTGGATGGATGAGTGGATGAAAGAGTGACTTGCGCAGTGATTTGGTTTAAAGTGAGGAAGATTTGCGCAATTCGTCGACCTCACTCTCTCGCCTGGGTCCATCTGAATCCAGTGGCAAGACAAGACCACTGGAGATGAAGTCAGGTGCAATGAATGACCAGAGCTTTCTACGTGCCTCGCCGTGCTCCTTACGCTCCACAGCGCGTTGCTGGTAATCGCCGTCATGCCCGTTGAACCAACAGGTGGTTTCTTCCGCGCAGTCTATCGAATCCAGTCTTCGCATGCATGGGTAGGCAGACCCTAACTCACCGAATGTTTATAACCAGTCGGCTACTCTCACCTAGTTTAGCCGTCCTGTCAAAGCTGTTTCCCGAGGGGTGGCCGCTGTCGCATGCTGACAGCTACGAGGAGCCACAGGTGAGAGCTGGATGCCAGGTTTGGACCAAAGGTGGCCGAGCTGCCCTGAAAAGGGCATGACAGCTCCTTCACCAGAGGTACTACCAATACCTGATATCCCCCACT
This sequence comes from Oreohelix idahoensis, assembly GCA_024509875.1. Classification (NCBI taxonomy): domain Eukaryota; kingdom Metazoa; phylum Mollusca; class Gastropoda; order Stylommatophora; family Oreohelicidae; genus Oreohelix; species Oreohelix idahoensis. The sequence continues at coordinate 94,449 of JAMPIV010020406.1, forward strand.
TGGCAACACCAATTATCTAAGAAAGGTCAAACAAAATCAGATTTACATACATATGAAATTAAATGGAGAAAAGAACCCAAAGTTAATAACCCAAAGGTCGAAGGTTAGCACCATGATACAGAGTAGACAGTAAAGTAAACAAAGTCTGACTCTATAAGTACAGTAAAGTAAGCAAATTTGGCAAATCCAGAGTTGGTAAAATCTCTGTAACAAAGAAAATTATTCACTCTCTCGTTCAAACAGTGGCCACTCTCTCTCACTCTTACCTCCTAGGAGATATTCCTCGGCGTACAACTATGCAGTTCACTTCCCACATTGGCCCCAGTTCATCCTCTAACAACAACTTTTTGAGGGGAACGCCAAATCTGTTAGTTTTTTTTTAGCTAACAAATGTCCAACACGAAAATAAGAATCTTCAACTCAAATGTCAAGTCAGTCCTATTGTATGGCTCTGAGACATGGAGAACAACAAAAACAACAACCAAAAAGCTACAGACTTTTATAAACGAGTGCTTGCGGAGAATAGAAGGACTGAAATGGTATGACAAAGTCACAAATGTGGAATTGATGACAAGAACCAGACAAGTGCCAGTGGAACAAGAGTTGAGAAGAAGACGCTGGCGATGGATAGGACACACATTGAGGAAACTGTTGATAGCATTACAAGGCAGTCCTTGTTCTGGAATCCACAGGGAAAGAGAGGCAGAGGTAGACCAAAAAACACATGGAGAAGAGAACTGGAAACAGAGGTGAAAATGATGAGGAAAACATGGAAAGAACTTGAGCGGATGGCACAGGACAGGAAGACTTGGCATGTGTTTGTTGAAGGCCTATGCTCCTTGGGGAGCTAAAGGGTACTGATTGATTGAAATGTTACTGTGAATAGTCGATGTAGGAACGTGCTCTTGTGGTTCACAATTTAAAGAGGAAAATAATTCCAATATTGGAATACGTCTGGTTGCCAAAATGTTACAATGATAAATGATGATAATCCTATCGGCTGACTCTATGTTAGAGCGCTGATTCTGAACAGCGTAAATTTCTGGATGCTTCGCAACATTAGACAATCTTTGAAGGACCGAGGACTAGAATGGAACCAAGACAGGAGGAAGACAACCGATAGAATAGTATGGCGCGCTCTCTTACAAACCTCTACATCTCGCGGTAGAAGAGGAACGACTAAGTAAGTAAGTTTTCCCTGTTGGGGTGTCTTAGGACAAATGGCCTCACTGCTCGTCCGAGCAAAGTGTCTGTTGGTTACGCAGAGCTTAGCTTCCTGGGTCAAATTGTTGGCCATAGATAAAGTGACAAATGTCGAGGTGTTGTCACGTTCTGGCCTTCAAAGTATGTATACGCTTCTTAGACAGCGCAGACTTCGCTGGCTTGGCCATGTTCGCCGCATGGATGATGGTCGCATCCCAAAAGATATCTTCTACGGACAATTAGCAGATGGCAAGAGAACAGTTGGGCGACCACAGCTGAGGTTCAAAGATGTGTGCAAGAGAGATATGAGGGCACTGGACATGGATCCAGCAACATGGGAGGATAAAGCTGCCGATCGCACTAAGTGGCGATGCTATTTACGGCGCCACCTCAGATTGGGTGAAGAGAGGCTCACACAAGAAGCAGAGGTGAGGAGAAAACGTCGAAAGGAGCACCAGGAAAATAAGCAGCTGAGGGATGTCACCTCAGGGACGCATTCCCATAGTCAGTTATGACTGAAGGGGCTATTATTATTATTATTATTAATTAAATCAAACCAGAAGATAACACAGTGACCAAAATCTTGGAGTTGCAGATATCGAAAATGAAGACACAGGTCTCCTAGGACTTATCAATGTCTAAAATAGGTTCATACCTAGGTTTTCATCAATTGCTGCAGTGCTTACCTCCCTTACCAAGAAGGGGATGCCTAACAAGGTAAGACGGTCCGCGGAGTGTGAAAACGCACTTGATAGGATTAAAAAACGTGTTTTCCAAGAAACCCATCTTGTTTCTGCCTGATCTGGGCAAACCATTGGTCTTACAAACCTATGCTTCGTCGGTAGGCATTAGCGCCTGTCTAATGCAGGATCATGAAGGGTCGATTCATCTAGTGTTGTACGTCAGTCGGAAGTTCCTACCGGCTGAGACACGGTACTCCCCAACTGAAAGGGAATGCCTTGCTATCGCGTGGGCTGTCTCTAAGTTGGCAAGATACCTGTTAGGAGCACACTTTTCCCTCCAAACAGATCACAAACCCTTGCTATTTTTGCAGTCGGCTAAATCTACTAGTTCTAAATTAACAAGATTGGCACTATTACTACAGCAATTTCATTTTAATTTTCTTCCATTTGAAGGAGTCCATAATGTGGTTGCAGACGCTCTGTACCGATTGTAATTTTTTGGGTAAGGGCAAATTGGATAAACTATTATTTTTATGATGTAGATGTTCTGACTTGTAATGATTTGTTTCGGATCATGTATGTATCGATATATACGGAAGAGATGTATTTACAGTGTGACCCTATGGGGTATAATGACTATGACACCCAGGTGAGGCAGCTAGTGTCATTTTTTCCGCTGCAGTTACCTCGGGTGATATCTTAGGAAAACATGTTTGTTTTTGATTAAGATGTAAATCTAAAAGAGTATATGATCCCAGGTTTGGATTGATAGTGTTGAGTCATATTAGCGCTGCTGCGTGGCATACATGTTCTCCCTTTTATTGAGGAGGCCAAGGCCCTGCATCCTCTGGATGGAAGAAAACTCCGGTTTCTTTCATAAGGAGCGGATGGATGTCACGGCATGTTTTACTGCCGTTTGACTTGTATGCTTGGCCTGAGTTTCGGCTTAGAGCGACCGGTCATGTGAAGTTACGTGATACACCGGCTTGAATTTTGGCTCAAAAAAGAAGTCATTGGGGACTTCTCGATATAGTTAGCCGTCCGAGCGGACGTGTTTTGGATGCCGGTACCTTGTGACCGTATATTCTGGCCATATCAGTGGGACAGCGTTTTGCCATTAAGGTGTTTAGTCCTGGTATATGTGTTAGGGAGAACTAGATATTTACCATATTTTGACAGTAGTGCAAGCTGTTATTTCTTGCATAGTACGTATTTACGTGAATTCATTATTATTCGGTACTGTAGTCTGCCTCATTTTTTCACTATGGTGAGTGGAGGTCACGTGAAGCTTTTTGATAGTGTTGAACTGTCATATGATTTGTAATGGTAGCATGCATTTGTGTATCTCATTCTGGCAACGTTTGGCCAAGTTACTGTTTCATGAATAAAGGGATAAGAGCTATTGGAGTCTTCAGTTATTATGTGTCATCCAATGTTCGTGTGGCCCTCTAGTGTGTTACGAGTCGTTGTGCTGCCCCTCGATAGGTCCATCACGGATAGTGGTAGTGTGTTGTATTTGTAGTGTTTCTGGTATGTCTTACCTTTCACTTTAACACCATTTTGACAGTCATCATCCACTCCCTGCTCCATATGGAACTTTGGGACTACCTCTGCCTTTGGTTCTCTATGAGAAACCCACATAAAGCAGTTACCAGCTCTTGCTGTGGTAGTTAATGAAATCATCAATTCTATAAGCTGAGGTTGCTAGCCTCGTATAACTTGAACATCCACTAGCAAAATATAGAATTATAAAATACACAACTTACCCCAATTTTCTTTGGGAATACAGACTGACTTTTGGCTCAGAGAAATAGTTAAGGCAACTTGTTTAAGATGCCTCTTACACGTGGTCTGGGGTATTATTTGCACACAGAATCCCGCTAGTGTTCAGATTCCTAGGATTCTTGGTTTTTCATATTAATGAAATTAGAGTTTTCCTAAAATACAAGTCCAAATGATGCTCAAACACGTTGTCCGGTCCTTTACAGTTGAATCCTGATCCTATTCCTTACTCTGGTTTGTCTGGCTGTCTTCTTGACGAGTTGAATTTCACAGTGTCATAAACCGGCGAAAGTGCCAGATTATATTGCAACTTTCGGCCCACGCACATTGTTGCTACTATTTGACAAAGCTCCAATCAGGAGTGTAGTAATTTTATCTTTAAAATGTCAGCCAATAGCCTTCAACTATGCATGTTATGATATTGGTATCCCAACACTTCCTCATGGAATTTTACTGCGTGACATATAAGAGTAAGATGTCGATTTCAAAGTCACTCTCCATATAAGGTAGTGTGGTTTCCGTCAGTATAATCATATTTACAAGTTCACTCTTCAAATGTATTGCCAGATTGATATTATCTGTAATTATCATCACATGTAACTTCGAGGGAAGTGATTACGTCACTAATAAGACACTCCTAGTCGCTTGTATGAACACCGAAGCGACACCCCCCCCCCCCCCATTGACCCGTCAGGCGGAAGTGGTTACGTAACCGTAAACAAATAATTCTCGCCCGGAGTCAGTCTGGTGCAATCACTTAAGCGATTACGATTAATCCTTCAGGATGGTCAATGACGACTTGACCTGACACGAATCGAAGTTTGAAAATGTAAACAGTGACTGGGGCACAGATTTCTGGGCTCCAAAAATGAGAAATAAATAGATAATGGCAGAGTGAGAGAGAAAAAATACGGAAAGGAGAACTATAATTATCTGACATCCCCTGCCCTTTTGAATTATTGTTTTAAAATCATAATGTCTACAAATTTGTCTAGACTGCAGCCAAGGTATATACGTGGTTTTACATGTTTTAGCAATGTTTCTCCAAGTATAGTCCTGTTAACGTTTGCTGAATTTATTCTCCTAATATTTATTTTTGTTTGCTGTGTATTTTCAGATCCACTTGTTGTGACCTCTGATCAAGTATTTTCATTTTGTCTTGCATCTGATTACGGTTATGTGACAGAAGAGCAAGATTATCGGCAAAATCTAAATCGTCAAGCCGTTTTGTCAAAGTCTACTGAATTTCATTTATGTTGGCTGTTATGTATATTTTCATAACCTAATCTATAGCCGGTAAGAAGAGCAATGGTGATAAGAGGTATTCCTAATGCACTTTATCTCTGATCTAAATTCCTCCTGTAAGTTGTCTTTCATGCATAAGTCTGCATTTCATGTCTTCATAACATTTTCTTTATTGGGTTAATGATCGACAGGTGGACTTCATAAGGCCAAATCAATTTCCAGAGTGATGCTCTGTCTAAACTGTCAAAGCAGATGCTTTCTAATACGCACGGGTCGACATTCAAATCAGCATACGGACATTATTAAGTTTACAACATTTTAACTTTTAAGTTACTTAATGCATCCTTGAAAAAAAATTGTTTTCGTGCCCTGCATGGCAGCAGCAAAATATATATTTCAGAAAAAAATGTTTTTGTAATGAGAAAACAAATACAAAAATACAGCAAACAAGCAGCTGGGCAAGGCCTTACCATTGAGATATACATAAATGTTGGATATATATGTTATATCATACGTATTGGAAAAATACTATTATTAGATTTGTTGTCTGGCACGATCTGTTCACGTGCCGGATCCATAACGACGTTTAGCTGTAACTAATTTTAGGGTTCGTTCTCCTGATTCAGGTAATTTATTTTACTTCCGCCTTTTGATGTTTGTTTGCCAGTTACAGAGCTATCGCAAGGAAGTTGGCACTACATACCTGTAGGATAATGCTCCTCACTCAGGTGCAAGATACAGATATATGCTTATATTATATATATAGGTAATAGTATACATATATATATATATATATATATGGTTATATCCCCCATATATATATATTAATATACTATGGGAATGATCCCTCAGTCTTAACTGACTATGGGAATGATGCTCCCTTGCGGTGATAGTCCGTAACCACTTTTTGACCTGGTGCTTCTTTCAGCGTGTGATTTTCTCTTCTGCTTGTTGAGATGACATTTTTTCGCCCAAACTGAGGTACCGCCTTAGGGAGCATAGCTACCTGGTCAGATCGGCAGCTTCATCCTCTCAGGTAGCTGGATTTATGTCCATTGTCTTCATGTCTCTCTTGTACACATCTTTGAACCTCAGCTGTCTAGTGTCTTCATGTCTCTCTTGTACACATCTTTGTCCTCCCAGGTAGCTGGATCCATATCCATTGTCTTCATGTCTCTCTTGTACACATCTTTGAACCTCAGCTGTCTAGTGTCTTCATGTCTCTCTTGTACACGTCTTTGAACCTCAGCTGTCTAGTGTCTTCATGTCTCTCTTGTACACGTCTTTGAACTTCAGCTGTCTAGTGTCTTCATGTCTCTCTTGTACACATCTTTGAACCTCAGCTGTCTAGTGTCTTCATGTCTCTCTTGCACACATCTTTGAACAGATGACAAAAAACAGCCGTGCGACCACAGCTGAGGTTCAAAGATATTTATACAGACAGCTAACAGATGACAAAAAACAGCCGTGCGACCACAGCTGAGGTTCAAAGATATTTATACAGACAGCTAACAGATGACAAAAAACAGCCGTGCGACCACAGCTGAGGTTCAAAGATATTTATACAGACTAGCTGTCTGTATAAATATCTTTGAACCTCAGCTGTCTAGTGTCTTCATGTCTCTCTTGCACACATCTTTGAACCTCAGCTGTGGTCGCATGGCTGTTCTGTTGTCGTCTGCTAGCTGTCTGTATAAATATCTTTGGGGATGCAACCATCCTCCATGATATGGACATGGCCAAGACAACGCAGTCTGCGCTGTCTAAGCAGTGTATACTGCTTTGAAGGCCATTTCAATTTGATAATATGTCTTTCCACAAAATACCAAGGATGTGGCATAGACCATGTAAAAAGAAGGTATTAGGCCTTCTTTCTTGCTTGGCATAGTGTCCTTGGCTCGCTGCCATATAGAAGCGTGCTATATACATATATAGCCATGTTACTGGTTTCCCATCAATTTTGTCTTCTACTGTTGTTTTCAACAAAATAGTTTCAGAAGCATGTTGATTATATATGTGGCCTGTGTTATCTTGTTTCAATACATCCAATAAAAAAACAGACGGACTGAATAAACATAGCCAACAGGTGGGACTAAACATTATTGTCAAGAAAACAGAAATTATGACACTAAATGTAAGAAATCCTACACCCATAAAAATAAGGGACAGAGGTAGAAAATACAAACACATTTAAATACTTAATAAGTATAATAACACCAGATGGCGAAACAAGCAAAGATATCAGTAACCAAATGAATAAAGCCAACCTAAACAACATCTGGAAATCTTCCCAGTACAGTACACACACTTAATTGAAAATATACGAGAGCTGCGTCATTTCTCTACTTCTGTACAGTGCAGAATGCTGGAGAATAACAGAAAAGGAAAGGTCAAAATTAACCTCTTTCCACACAACCTACCTAAGGAAAATTCTTCGAACACCAACACCAACCAAGAACTCCTAACTTGAAGCCACCAAGAAGACATGCACACCAACACCAACACCAACCAAGAACTCCTAACTTGAAGCCACCAAGAAGACTTGCACACCAACACCAACACCTAACAAGAACTGCTAACTTGAAGCCACCAAGAAGACATGCACACCAACACCAACACCAACCAAGAACTGCTAACTTGAAGCCACCAAGAAGACATGCACACCAACACCAACCAAGAACTCCTAACTTGAAGCCACCAAGAAGACATGCACACCAACACCATCATAGCGGGTGGACGCTGGAATTAGGCTGGCCATATCCTCAGAAGAGACCCTATCACCAGAGCTGCCATGTTACGGACTCAGGAGGAAGGTGAAAGCAAAAACGGCCAAGGGCCACCTGGCGGAGAACTGTGGAGTCAGAGATGCTAGCATAAACAGGATCTGGGGAACCACATGAAGGATGGCTGCCGACCAAGCAAATTGGAGGCAGTTTGTTGCTGCCCTACAAGACACCACCAAGCATGATGGTCACTGATTGCTTTGTCAGTCAGTGGGCAAGGACCAAAGTAGAGATAGTTTGTTGCTGCCCTACAAGACACCACCAGGCGTGATGGTTGTGACAGATGAAAATCACATCATGCATAAATTTTAAATGACTAGTGTTCATAACTCGTGGTTTTTTATATATAGATAATTAAATACCGGAGTGATTTACAGGTCTTACATAACACGCGGGTGTTAGAATATAATTATAGTATGATTACCTGTTATCTATTCTATTTTATATAGGTAGATCATACCTTTGCGATCCAGCGGTTCTTTTAGAGATGTATGGCCAGATGTCTTATGGCATTCCTATTATATGTTCCTAAACATACAAACATTGTCGGTGAAAATCTGATGTTGGAGACCCTTCGTGGTCCACAGTCTCCATCCATGAGAGTGGTTAAATAACCAGAACACTTCAATGTATAAATTTTTTAAATTTTAAACTGGAACGGGACTATGCCAGAAGATTTTTCCATCTTATCCATATAAATACTACTGGCCTGATGTGGTAGAACTTACAGCACTAATTTTCTTTAAAAACCATATGACAGTAACGTTTTCCTACCACCAAATTCTGCAGAGAGGAATTCACGGGTCATTGTTAAGTCATATTTTAATAAAGGGGAGTTAAGTGTTTAAGACTCGTATGTACGGGTCGGATTTTTGTACATACACTTTTTGAACACAGCTCTTTTGACTAGCTGTTAGTTCACTTTTTAAAAATAGGATAAAGAAACTGTCGAACGTTCTATGAATTAGTTTTGGGGGGAAAGGCGGATGAATTCTGCTTACATCTCAAGCTTCAAATTTGCGCTTGAATGAATTTGTTACTGAGCTGTTTTAAGCAGCGGATTTTTCGTGACAGTATTTGGCTGGCAGAGCTTGGAAATGGACGCTTTACCATTTTCGCTAGTGTGTTCCAGCATATATTCTTTTTGTGAAAGGAATATTTGATAAGTGCAGAATGTACGTTATTGAAGATATTATGAGGCCACGGATAGTACAGACCATTATTCGATATTCATATTCCTGTGATGGATTGTTTTTGCAGATAGATAGTGTGTTGAAGAGAATGTTGTTTTCTCCTAGGGAACTTGTTATTCAAAGCCACGGATCTCGTTGGCTTGTTAATGCATGGTATTCATATTGATTGAAAGTCATGGACTATTGAGAACTGGAATGATATTTTTGCTGTACTATAATGAGGTGAAATATGTGCTGCTATGTCCTGCAGCCTATTCACCCATTTGCTGATTCATGTTTCCTGACGGATATTTTGTACTTAATGCCCATGATTTGCTGTGGTGGTTTATGCAACCGTTGTTATGGATTTACTTACATGTTGCTTCATGAGTATGATGTGAATTGTCTTGCTATGATGTCTACGTGACCGTCTCGTCAATAAACTGTATAACGTTACCAGGAGTTACAACATTTCCTGACTTCTACTTTGCTGTGGTGTGAGTGACTGTACTATAGACACACTTAAAGAACCTATACACATTCGCGTATGTTATGATCTCTATAGTCACACACCTGTCGGCCATCCGTAAGCCCGACTTATGCTGATTCGCCAGTTATTAGTGGAAGTAATAATAACATTTATCTTCTAGATAAACCCACCAGTATCTTCCATCAAATAATCTTTAACAGTCATACTCGGTTATTTCCTTCCGAGAACAGCCTGGGAGTAACACTATGTTGTTTTTTACACATTCACAGCCACTGGAGGCTAGACCACTCCGGGAAAAAAACTAAATTAACTTATAAATTTACAGGACAGTGCCACCACCTAGAAAAACTTATCCCAAACCCATACCTGCAGTACGAAGAGGAATACCCAGGAAAAAAAAAATCAACGCACCAATTCAGCGACTCTCCGAAAAAAAATAGCAGTTGCCTAAACGGAGAGTCTGGGGCTGAAGTGGACAAATAATAGGACTCATAATACAATGTGTTTGATAAATTCCATGAAATGTATGCAGCGTCGGCAGAGGGGTAAGCATAACTGAAGTAAGCTCACTGTGTGTGTGTAGAGAGCGAAACAGAAGGGAAGAACTTATTTCTAGTTATTACTAATATAACATCTTTTTTTTTATTCATCTCTCACTAATCAGAATGCCTACGGGATAGTTAAATCAGGGACTTATTTTTTACCCGTCCTGACTGCCCCCTACTCCCATTGTTAATTATTTGATCTTTTTGGGTATATTACCTCGGATGGGATCTTTCTAAATTTTCCTATACAAGAGGGAAGGCCTATTAGATTTATATTTTCATTTCTCTGATGTAACTAAAAGGTATTTCTTGATGTTGTGATATTTAGGGAAAATAAATTTAATAAACCTTACTCTATAGTGTCTGTCAAACCCCTGATATATATATATATATATATATATATATATATATATATATATATATATATATATTTATATATATATATATATAATATATATATATATATATATATATATATATATATATATAATGTATATATATAAATATATTATATATATTTATATATATATATATATATATTATATATATATATATATATATATATATATATATATATATATATATATATATATATATATATATATATATATATATATAATGTTATTCATAGTTTATTTTCACGTCTGTACGTAGTAGTTATATGTCACAGAAGTTCGTGTACTTAAGTGTTGTGCACCTTGTATGTTGTACAAGGAGAGTAAAGGCGTCTGAAAGTAAACAGAGTCGTACGATAGGCTGGATTTGAGTAATTACTCAATCCAAGACTGCCTTTTTCTCTCTATACTATCACCTTTTCCCTATACGTTTACCTCCTCCTCGTGAAACAATACTGTTTCTACCACCTTCCTTTCACATAGCTGTCACTATCACCTCTGCTTCAGCGGGACCATAAATATCTCAGTCCTATCTTCTTACATTTTACAACAATGGTCACTGATTGCTTTGTCAGTCAGTGGCCAAGAACCAAAGAAGAAAGAAGACCTCGACATTTGTCAATTTGTCCTTCCGCTAAATACCAAGGATGTGGCATAGACTCCGCAGATGGAAGGTAGGAAAGTATTAGGTCTTCTTTCTTGCTTAGCATAGATTGTCCATGGCTCGCTGGCATATAGAAGCGTGCTATATATTTCTTCTACTGTTGCTTTCAACAAAATAGTTTCAGAAAAACTTTGTATTTAATTTATGTGCTATTTTGGTTCAACTTCTACCCATTTCAGAAAGCACTTTGATTGTACACGTGTGCTGTGCTATCATAGTTCAATTTCTGGTACTTTCAGAAACGCTTCTCCTGTACATCTGTCCTGTGTTAATTTGGTTCAGCTTCTAGTAATTTCATTAAACACACTGAATGTACATCTAAGCCGCGGTATCTTGGGTAAACATCAATCGTTATAGAAAACGCTTTGATTGTACACATGTGCTGTGTTATGTGTTATCCTGATTCAGCCTCTAGTAATTTAAGAGAGAGAGAGAGAGAGAGAGAGAGAGAGAGAGAGAGAGAGAGAGAGAGAGAGAGAGAGAACGAACGAACGAACTTTATTTTCAAAGGGTTGAGAATTGGGCACGCAGGCCCGTCTGACATTCTGCCCTTCCTTTCTCTCGTCTTTTATACTGGTTTCATTTATTCCCACATACATTTTACCCATCAATTCAAGGAATTCAACGTTATAAAGGTAAAATAATAGCATACTCACATTCACAGTATCTAATTATAAACATGAAATAAAGTATGTTGAAAAATACAAACTAAGTATCACCATGAAACAAATTATGTTGAAAAACACTATCATCATCATTAAACCTACATTCGATATTATATCATTTGTTCGGAAAAATAATCACATTAGGGGGGCAGATAATCAGAACTCATAAAGTAATCGAAAAGTTTACGATTGTATGAATAGGGACTGAGGTTGTTATCTTTCAGATAATGTGGAAGATAGTTCCAGAGATGAGCAGCAGAGTAAGCTAAGCTTTTCTTGAATAAGTCAAGCCTAGGCTTGGGCACTTGTATTTTGTTAAGGCGTTGACTGCGTCTTTCACTGTATTTGAACATTGGCCACAGATATGTTGGAGCATTCTGTGACAGGATTTTGTGAACAAATTTAGCTTTGTTGAACAGAAAGCGCTTTCTTAGAGGCAGTATTTTGAGATCTTTATATAGATTTACACACTGTGCTTGGCAGTTGTCAGAAACTAGACGCACTGCACGCTTTTGTAGTGAATGGAGTCTTTTTGTATTGGACATAGAACAACCATCCCAGATTGTGGAGCAATAGTCAAGGTTTGTTTGTATGTGAGATATATAGAACAATTTACGTGCATCTTCATCTAGGAAATGTTTGATTTTAGCTAACTGGTAAACTTTCTGTGCCGTTTGCTTGGTCAGTGCATGAACATGTGAGTTCCAATTTAGATGCTGCGAGAGAGAGAGAGAGAGAGAGAGAGAGAGAGAGAGAGAGAGAGAGAGAGAGAGAGAGAGAGAGAGAGAGAGAGAGAGAGAGAGAGAGAGAGAGAGAGAGAGAGATAGAGATATTTCAGACCCAATTTATTTCTGCTATCTTTAGCTATCCATTGATCATTTATGTCCCGTTGTGCTCCTAATACAGCTGGTGGCAACAACATGACATGGTCACCCTTGAAGGACGCCTGCACTAAAACGTTTACGTGGCACATCATGCGCTGCTTACAGCCATGTTTTCTGTAGCAATTTGATTTATTCCGTAAACTTCCACAAATTAGTCGTCTCTTACGAATTGCTTGAGGGCGGGCGCAGCAACCCTATTCACTCTATATCTCCTTCTGGACCTTCGTGCATTGGACAAAAGAAAAACTCTGGACAGACATAAACAAATCTTAAATGTCGATCTATCTCAAGCGATTTTTTCTCCACTCAATGTAACATCTCTGTAGCAGGGGCGGATTAACAGTTAGCTTGGTCCTCAGGCGATACGAGTAATTGATCCCCGACAGTTTATTACGCTAGAATAGCTGAAGATATGGGGAAATATGACCCTGATGCTGTGGGCTCGCGGGCACTGCCCGATTGTCTTACCTTTCAGTCCGCCCCTGCTTTGTAGCACGAGCTTTTCCTGCATGTTACTTTCTGAAATTACCAGAGCTGGACCTAGATAGCATATCACAGATGTTTGATCAAAGAACATCTCTCTATCTTTTCTTAATATTTTTTATTTAGCAGTTTGCCAGAAACGACGAGACACTTTCGTTGCCGCATTACTTTAAAAAAAACAAACTAAAGTTGTGTCTCGTTTTGGCGAGGTGCGTCCCGTTAAACCTAGTCGGCTATATTAGGGCGCAAGTCCAAATATAAAAGACCATTAGATCTGGATTCTCAACCACATTACAGTGTTTCGTTACACAATTGGGTGTTTCATTTCCTGGCGACACCAAACACTACAAGCCCGCCAGAGAAGCAAATCGAAAACGAGGCTGCGTGGTGACGAAACGCACTAAACTGTGTCTAGCCTTCTGCCCCACAGATAATCGGGACGATTACAGTAATGACTGTTGGCTATAATACAAGTTTCAAGGGCGATCTGTCCGAACGTTTTTCCACGACAGTGACTGAAACGTTTCTTAAGTCGTATATTTACATCCGAATTGCTAGATTTATAAATCTACTTCTTCTAGAATATGTACATAAGAGAAAGTCTTCTTACGTTTTCGGCAAACCTGTGCTAGGCCAAGGACATATGAAATGAAACCTGCTGTCAAGTATGTATTTTTACTGTTAGAAAGTAGGAACACTTAAATAAAGCAACCACTTTAAAACCTAAGTGTGTTAACTGTTTTGTTGTTGTGTAGCATAAACACGTCTGGCGTCGTGTCTGTCGAAGTCACTAGTTCTGTAAAGACCGCCCATCGCCGCGATACATTTCTGCGGGTTATTTTTAATTCTGTTGACAACTAGGTGTAGTTACCCAGGCTCACGTCCTGAAGTTTAAATATACTACTGGACAAAAGTTAAGGGCCGCCATTCAGTTTAGACAAGGTTTATATAATTGATTGGCAAACTGTAAAGACAAGTGAAAATGTCATTAAAACTGAGCTCAGAGAAATGTGTATACATTTCAGTGTGCACTAGGTTAATTTTTTTTAAATGTCAAAAAACTGGGTCACTTTAACACGCACGTGAAAATTGCCATTGTTGCTGCAAAAACTCGTGGTTTTTGCAACACGCCCCACTAGTTCAAAAGGTGAAAAGGTGAGTTGAATTTGAATGCACGTGGAAAATGATCATCGGTGATTCGTGGAAATTGTTGCATCTTTTGATGGCTGGATTTAGGCATAAGCTAAACAAGCTACGGCTTAGGGCCTCACATGTTGAAGGGGCCTCTCCAGTGTCGTAAACTGACTGATTTCTAATGTTTTATCAGTGTATCATGTTACAGTTTGCAAATTAAATATCATTTTCTGGCAATTACAAATTTACAAGAGTATTTTACTCCTAGGAATTAAGTACATTCAGTCACTTGATTCTCTGGGAACAAATTTGAAGTATCTTTTGCTATAATAAATGTCTTGAAACCGAAAAATTAAAGGCAGATTTTTAAAACTCTAATGGAGCACCCCTGACGCCCGGCTCGAATGGGTTTGTAATGCATTTTAGCGGCATTCTTGGCAAGTTCAGTTGTTACATGTTAACACATAAGGAAGGGAGCCGCGCTGGTGTAATGGCTACGGCGTTGTACTGGCGACCAGGTGTTCATGGTTCAAACCTGGGCGTCAGCGTTTGAAGAAATGTTTGCGGCCGGAAATTTGACTGAATAACCTGAACGGCTCTTGTGATAAACCCTCTGTGGATGGGAAGGAGCGAAGCTCCTGACCGGGTTGGAAGGAAAGTCCTCAGGTTCCCCAGCCTCGTAATGACATGTCATTGGGCCGAAGGGCTGAAAGCCCAAGTGCCGCTGGTTAAGAAAAAAAAAAAAAAAAAAAAAAAAAAAAAACACATAAGGAAGGGAAACCCGAGGCCTGTAAACAGTAAATTAATATGAAACAAATATAAAGGTATGTTATAAGGCACTCGTAGGAAATAAAGAAGTAGAACACTAGACAACCGAAAAACAACAGACATAAGTGGCCCACCCAGGATTTGAACCCCGGACCTTCCGTGCGACAACACCGCCCAGCTATGCAAGCGAATCACACTGTCCTCCCTGCCATCTACGCATCCCCATAAAAGGATGTTTCAATGACAGGTCATTAGTGCGAACCTCTATACATAACACCGGAAGTTTACCATGGGCAGTTCAGCCTATTAATGACGCAATCACTTCTGTTGTTCCCCTATATATCAGTATTGGTCAGTCCAACAAGACAAAGACCTTAATACAGTAGGCTGAACTGCCCATGGTAAACTTCCGGTGTTATGTATAGAGGTTCGCACTAATGACCTGTCATTGAAACATCCTTTTATATGGATGCGTAGATGGCAGGGAGGACAGTGTGATTCGCTTGCATAGCTGGGCGGTGTTGTCGCACGGAAGGTCCGGGGTTCAAATCCTGGGTGGGCCACTCATGTCTGTTGTTTTTCTGTTGTCTGGTGTTCTACTTCTTTATTTCCTACGAGTGCCTTATAACATACCTTTATATTTGTTTCATATTCATTTTCAGTTGTTACAAGGCCTTATTCTGTTACCAATTGCCAAATAGGGCCTCCGTAACTTCCTACAGCTTAGGGCCTCGCCATATCTAAATTCGGACCTGCACATCAATACGTTGCTAAATGCTGTGTGATTTGTGGTTTTGAAGACATAGATTGTGTAGTTGCTTTTTAAAGTGGCGCGAACATGTTAATTATAATATGATTAGCAATGCCGGCTTTTGTGCGATACGGGCGCACCGCACACCGACATGGAAGAGGCACCGAAATGTATTAAACATTAAAATTTTAAATACTGTAAGAAACATGAAGCAGACAATTTTACATTAAATAATTATTTGCTGATATGAAACTTGTCGTTCTCCTACATATTTATGATTACTTTATGAAGAGCAGCACACGGAGTGCCATTCGCTAATTCAGCAAGAATAAATAAAAGCATTACCTGCAATCAGATTTTAAAACGAATTCTACAGAAAACATCACTTGCGGAAATCATTACAGTGTGATCGAACTTAGTAGCATGAAATTGAATTCCCTAAGAGTAGCCTACATACAAGTAGCGTACTAAGGGAGTGGAAGGGGGCGGTTCGCCTGGGGTGGCAGCCAGGAAAGGGGTGCAGTGAGGAATTATTACGATAGTACTTACTGTGAGACAGGTTTACAGACGTGACTGGTTCTGATCCTAATGGCAACATCAGCCATCTTACAAGGTTGGTTCAGAGCACCATTTTTCGGCTCCGAAAACAACATATACCACTCAACAAGTACTTGAACAGAATCCAACCACAACACACTCCAGAGTGCCAGTTATGTAACTACCCTAATGAAATTGTTGACCACCATGTAGTTCCCAGCACTCGATGATATTAGGAAAATGCTCCTCCCTTGGGCTGAAGGGCGAGAGCCCAGATACAATTACATAGCATTGGGCCGAAGGGCGAGAGCCCAGATACAATTACATAGCATTGGGGGGCCGAAGGGCGAGAGCCCAGATACAATTACATAGCATTGGGCTGAAGGGCGAGAGCCCAGATACAATTACATAAGCATTGGGCCGAAGGGCGAGAGCCCAGATACAATTACATAGCATTGGGCCGAAGGGCGAGAGCCCAGATACAATTACATAGCATTGGGGGGGCCAAAGGGCGAGAGCCCAGATACAATTACATAGCATTGGGCTGAAGGGCGAGAGCCCAGATACAATTACATAGCATTGGGCCGAAGGGCGAGAGCCTAGATACAATTACATAGCATTGGGCTGAAGGGCGAGAGCCCAGATACAATTACATAAGCATTGGGCCGAAGGGCGAGAGCCCAGATACAATTACATAGCATTGGGGGGCCGAAGGGCGAGAGCCCAGATACAATAACATAGCATTGGGCCGAAGGGCGAGAGCCTAGATACAACTACATAGCATTGGGGGACCAAAGGGCGAGAGCCCAGATACAATTACGTAGCATTGGGCTGAAGGGCGAGAGCCCAGATACAATTACATAGCATTGGGCCGAAGGGCGAGAGCCCAGATACAATTACATAGCATTGGGCTGAAGGGCGAGAGCCCAGATACAATTACATAAGCATTGGGCCGAAGGGCGAGAGCCCCAGACTCCGCTGGATCAATAGCGTGAACAAAATCTGTTAAAGATATACTTGCCAGTGTGTTTCTTCATGGGGAAGGGGTGCCAAAGGCAGGACCGCCCCGGGCGTCAAATGCTTTAAAAACGCCGCTGGTACATACGCTACTGCACGGGTTGGGTAGGGGGAGGGGCGCCGTCGCGAGGTCTCACACCACCCAGATAAATCCCCAGGGTCTGCTCTGATAATCAGCTGTTACACTGTCGTAAATAAATAAAACACGTGTACCATTCTTAGAATGAAATTCACCTCTTTTAAGTTGATAATTCCAAATCGTAAGGTCACTTGAAGTTCAGCTGTAACAGATCAAGGTAACTGAGTTAACAGAGCGGAACGGGTAAATATGAACAGATTCAGTTACTCAGTTAACAAAGCGGAACGCGTGCCACATGAAAAGGGGTGTGATAACTTCGTGCCAAGTGTGATAAATAGGATCTTGCTCAAGTTGGGAAGATTTTCATAATGTGTACATTTCTTATTCTAACTTCGGTTTGATACTTTTTTGTTTATAAATAAAAGTTTCGACAAGACGTACCGACTTAAACGTAGACCAGCTGTAGGAAACACAGGACTTGTTGGGTCCTACTTAAGAAACACTGAGTTGTCTAAAGACCTATCTTGATAAAATCGTATGTGTTTTCGGGTTTCGAAATATTCGGAATTTGGAATAAGTGTAACCTGTATGGAAGGAAAAACAATGCCCTCTCAAATTTATAAAGGACAAGCAAGGCAAATTGCTTACTGCCCCGAAGGAAGTAATGGAAAGATTGAAAGAATATTTCTCACAACTCCTTGATGGTGAGCAAGGTCAAGCATCAGAAACGATAACCACTAGCACAGAAGAGAAAACCAATGATGGTGACGATGACAAAGATGGAAGAACTGAAGGCAGCACTGGAGAAAATCAAGATGGGCAAAGCAGCAGGGCATGATGGTATAACACCAGAAATGGTTAAGTACATGGGAGCATCAGGCGACCTATTACTCTTAAGGGTCCTACACGCAGCATGGTGCAACAAGACCATACCAAAGGATTGGGAGATTGCCATCATAACACCAATTTTCAAAAAGGGTGACAATCGACAGTGTGGAAACCATAGAGGCATATCCCTTCTCAGTGTCCCTGGTAAAATCTACTCTAGAATCCTAGAGCAGAGACTCCAACGCCTAGCTGAGCCACAATTGGATGAGGTCCAGTGCGGATTCCGAGCAAACCGAAGTACTCAAGACCTAATCTTCACACTCAGACAGCTGAGTGAAAAGGCCCTTGAGTATAAGAGTGAGATCCATCTTTGTTTCATAGATCTGGAAAAGGCGTTTGACAGGGTCCCCTGGAGCAAACTTTGGGACTGTTTGGCAAGGAAGAATATTCCAGCACCTCTGATTCATGCTATACAGAGCTTCTACAAGTCTTGCAGAAATTATGTGAGGACAGCAAACCATAAGTCAGAAAAGTTTAGGACCACCACTGGTGTAAGACAAGGTGATATCCTATCACCCTACCTCTTCATACTCCTTATGGACGATGTCATCAAGGCATGTAAGGAGAGAACAAGAAAGTATTCAGTGGGGTACTGGAAGATGAGACAGGTCTATATTTCGGAGCTGGCATTTGCTGATGATGTTGCCCTGATTGCTAAATCAGAGGCACATCTCCAATCCAACCTGCAAGTCTGGAAGGAAGAGCTGGAGAAGAGAGGGATGGTCATAAGCAGCTCTAAATCAAAATCCATGGTGATATCACGAGAAGAAAGAAGACATCGGATTAAGCTGGGAGAACAGGTCCTGGAGCAGGTTTGACCACTTTAAATACCTCGGAGCTATTATAGACCGAAAGGGAGGCATCAAAGAAGAGTTGGCCACTCGAAAAGCTGCAGCTGGGAGACTTTTTCAGGCCATAAATCGAGGATTCCTCAGCAAGAGAGAGGTTGGTAAGAAAACGAAGATGGCTATATACAGCTCCACCTATGTCCCAGTTTTGACATATGGATGCGAGATCATGGGCAATGACTACAACCAATAAAAGCCAGATCCAAACCTCAGAAATGAGGTATCTGAGGAAGGTGGTTGAAGAAACAAGAAGAGCCATGGTACGCAACCAGACGATACGTCAAGGCCTTAAATCCTACCCCCTGCAGACCCAAGTAGAACAGTCCCAATTAAGATGGTTTGGCCATGTCTGCAGAATGGGAGAAGATCGGATACCACGACAAGCATGGGAAACAAAGTGCCAAGGATCCAGACCCCGAGGACGACCCAGAGTCCGCTGGGAGGACAACATTAGACAATCTTTGAAGGACCGAGGACTAGAATGGAACCAGGCCAGGAGGAAGACAGCCGATAGGATAGTCTGGCGCTCTCTCTTCCAAACCTCTACACCTCACGGTAGAAGGGGAACGACTAAGTAAGTAAGTAAGTAACCTGTACGTAACTTTTATATCTGTTTCCTGCAATCCCCTCAACCGAGCAGCATAACATTCTAACTAAATGATATTTTATAGATTGTTAACGTCACGTCAAACAAGAGACCGTGTTCCTGTCTTATTCAGTTCACGAGAAAAATGAGTTTTATTAACCTGGCTCGTGGGTTTTAACTGAGAACACGGAAAATAGCTTTAATCACGGGAACGCCGTGTTTTTAATTAAATGTCAGCGGGACATTGATTATCCGAAAATCTTATCAGTTTTTCTTTTTCTTTCCTCCCTCCGTCGTACAGAGAGGGCCACTAAATCATCCATTTTGAGCGAATCGTAAACGTGATCAACCAATTTCCGACCCCTGACCTAGACACTTGGTCAGTCGGTTATATTACGGCACATGTCCAAATATAAAAAAAAAACTTTGTGGCCTGGTATAATTCAGAAATGGTAAAAGTGAATTGTGACGTTGTTTTGATAAATGTGAGTTATTAAATTGTGCTAACTGCTGTATAGAAAGTTTTGTTGTTGTTAAAAAAAAAACATCCAGTTATGGTGTAAATATATTTTGTCAAAATGTTTAACTGATATTCCGTTAGTAGTAGTAGAATTAATAGTAGTAGCAGCAGCAGCAGTTGCAGTAGTAGTAGTAGTAGTAGAATTAATAGTAGTAGCAGCAGCAGCAGTTGCAGTAGTAGTAGTAGTAGAATTAATAGTAGTAGCAGCAGCATCAGTTGCAGTAGTAGTAGTAGTAGAATTAATAGTAGTAGCAGCAGCAGCAGTTGCAGTAGTAGTAGTAGTAGTAGAATTAATAGTAGTAGCAGCAGCATCAGTTGCAGTAGTAGTAGTAGTAGTAGTAGTAGTAGTAGTAGTAGTAGTAGTAGTAGTATAGCAGTAGCCACCCCCATCAGTCATAACTATGGACGTGCGCCCCTGATGTAATAGCCCTCAGCTATTTATTTTCCCCGTGTTAATTTCTGCTTTTTCTTGTCTCTTCTGCTTATTGTGACAGCTTCTTTTAAGCCCAATTTGAGGTGGCGCCGGAGGGATCATCGCTACATGGTGCGATCAGCAGCTTCATCCCCCCAGTGCCTTCATGTCTCTCTTGCACACATCTTTGAACCTTTGCAGTCGCCTGGCTGTTCTTTTACCATCTGTCAGTTGTCCGTAGAAAATATCGTTAGGGATGCGACCATCTTATATACAGCTGACATGGCCAAGCCATCGTAGTGTACGCTGTCTAAGCAGTGTATACATGCTTTGAAGGCCAGCAGTGACAGCACCTCGACATTTGTCACTTTCTCCTTCTACGAAATACCGAGGATGTGGCGTAGACACCGTAGTTGAAAGGTATTGAACTTTCTTTATTTTTCCGTTAAGTAATTACTTAGCTATATTTATCTGTCATCTCCATGTACGACTTAGACCTTTAACAAGTGTACGCCAAGTTTAGTTAGACTTTTAACAAGTGTACGCCAAGTTTAGTTAGACCTTTAACAAGTGTACGCCAAGTTTACTTAGACCTTTAACAAGTGTACGCCAAGTTTACTTAGACCTTTAACAAGTGTACGCCAAGTTTACTTAGACCTTTAACAAATGTACGCCAAGTTTACTTAGACCTTTAACAACTGTGCGTCAAGTTTACTTAGACCTTTAACAAGTGTACGCCAAGTTTACTTAGACCTTTAACAAATGTACGCCAAGTTTACTTAGACCTTTAACAAGTGTACGCAAAGTTTAGTTAGACCTTTAACAAGTGTACGCCAAGTTTAGTTAGACCTTTAACAAGTATACGCTAAGTTTACTTAGACCTTTAACAAGTGTACGCCAAGTTTACTTAGAACTTTAACAAGTGTACGTCAAGTTTACTTAGACCTTTAACAAGTGTACGCCAAGTTTACTTAGACCTTTAACAAGTGTACGCCAAGTTTACTTAGACCTTTAACAAGTGTACGCCAAGTTTAGTTAGACCTTTAACAAGTGTACGCTAAGTTTACTTAGACCTTTAACAAGTGTACGTCAAGTTTACTTAGACCTTTAACAAGTTTACGCCAAGTTTACTTAGACCTTTAACAAGTTTACGTCTAGTTTACTTAGACCTGTAACAAGTTTACGCCAAGTTTCCTTAGACCTTTAACAAGTGTACGCCAAGTTTACTTGCCTGTGTCATCCTTTCATCGTCCTTCCATACCTTCTTATCCCTTCTAAGTTTGTCTCCGCCATCTTATTTTGTTTTAGATCCTGTATTTATCTTACTCCGTAGATTCCAAAACAAGGATTGTCTTGTAATGCTAACAACTGAGTTCCTAAGGATATTTCCTGTCTAACGCCAAAATCTTTAACTCGCGGATTGTTCCTCTGCTAATTGTCAGGTTGTGGCCCATCAGCTTCACACTTGAGATCTTGTACAATTTAAAATCTTCTATTTCGCACAGGCATCTAGTTATGAAATTTAATAACTGATTGTCTTTTATTGCTTTTGTTGTTCTCCATTTTTCAGAGCCATACTGTAGGTTTGCCGTAACATGTCAGTGGACAATTCGTATTTTTATATATGACCTGATTTCTGTTCCACTGTTTGATGCACTCCATTAAAGTTTGAGATTATCTTCTCTCAGTCCGGCTGCCTATGAGGAATTTAGACCATAGCTGAAAGTCTTTCTTTCTTAATTCCTCCACTGGTCATTTTTGTAGTCTCTTTATTGTCTTCGTGAGCCGTGGAAGTACAGTGGTTAGTGCACTGGCTTCATAGCTCGGTGGTCCATGGTTCGATCCTCAGTTGAGGTGGGATTTTTAGACCGCAAACGGCTCCGGGGTCGACCCAGCCTCATAAATTGGGCACCAGAACAACTCTGGGAAGGTTAAGGCGGCCGGCGTGATGCTGACCACATCACCTCTAGTGTGCCGATGGTCAAGAAAATATGGGCCTAACACCATATTCCCAATATGCCTCAATGGGCGTGTAACGGGATCCTTTATCTTGACCTTTATTGTCTTGATTGTTGCCTTGTTCAATGTGTCATGTTTTTGATTTTGTTCTTGTGTCTCCCACCGCTTCTTTTGTCTTCTTCTTATTCTTCATGTTTTGATTTGTTTCAGTCATTGTCCTCCAGTATTTATGTCTACATTTTTCTATCCATCATCTCATTCTCATATCTTCTACTTCTTCTACCATCTTCCGCATCTTCATTTTTATTTTCTTTTATTTCATCTCCTTTCTTCCATTTTTCGTAATTCTTTTACTTTCTTTCTTTGATCATTATCACCTAGTTTATTATCATCATTATCACCTAGTTTATTATCATCATTATCACCTAGTTTATTATCATCATTATCACCTAGTTTATTATCATCATTATCACTTAGTTTATTATCATCACTATCACCTAGTTTATTATCATCATTATCACCTAGTTTATTATCATCATTATCACCTAGTTTATTATCATCATTATCACCTAGTTTATTATATCACACTAGTTTTTATCATTATCATCATTATCACCTAGTTTATTTTATTATCCTCATTATCACCTAGTTTATTATCATCATTATCACCTAGTTTATTATCATCATTATCACCTAGTTTATTATCATCATTATCACCTAGTTTATTATCATCATTATCACCTAGTTTATTATCATCATTATCACCTAGTTTATTATCATCATTATCACCTAGTTTATTATCATCATTATCACCTAGTTTATTATCATCATTATCACCTAGTTTATTATCATCATTATCACCTAGTTTATTATCATCATTATCACCTAGTTTATTATCATCATTATCACCTAGTTTATTATCATCATTATTACCTAGTTTATTATCATCATTATCACCTAGTTTATCATCATCATTATCACCTAGTTTATCTTCATCATTATCACCTAGTTTATTATCATCATAATCACCTAGTTTATTATCATCATCCTCATCGTTAGCTTCTTTTTTTCTGTCTTATCAAATTCTGCGATTGTAAATTACGCGTCTTCACTTGAAATTGAATATGCATGTTGTGAGATGTCATTATCTGCGCCCTATTAGCTTATTTAATTCTTCATTCTGTTTTTGTCAGTCACTGAGTATTCTTATCCATTAAAACAAAATGTCTTTCATCTTTACATTCTTGCAGTATAGTCGTGAAGGTCGCCTTTTTTATCTGCATGCCTAACCCTTCGTTGGTAGCATTATTTACAAACATTTATTCTCTTCTTCCTTCTATAATTGTTTAGTCGCCTCGTTTGCATCTGAGTTTCACTTTTGTCAACTAAGTATGTCGTCAAGCCTCCATTTTTGGTTTTCAAGCTGTCGTAGATTTTGGATAGGAGTATTAAGACTTAGGTTGGTCCCGTCTGAATAGCTTGAAATGAGTGAGAGTCTCAGTGTGAATTTGAAAAAAAAAATGAAATAGATTCCACGAGTGGTGAGATGATAGACTGTGGTATAGAGGCTGTCGCTGAAAGCGGAAAGAATTCTTCTCCCTCTCACCTATCCTCTACGACGGCTTTTTTTCACAGAGTCCGACAGTCTAAACCACATATATATTACATATAATTCTATCTACTCACGGGCACGCACATACACGTGACGACAGTTAAACACACAGACGGGGAAAATCTATAACAATGATTATATATATATAATTGGGATCGAGCTGACCAACGCACTGATTTTGTCCAAGAGAGATTTTTATTATTATCATCAAAAAAAAAAAAAAAATCTCTCACAACACCAAAAAATTTCATCGAGAAAAAAAAACATATACAAATAGTCATACAATTTAAGAAAAATGCTACAAGGATGATAGCCCCGTTATGCTCTTAGCTCTAGGTTTAGCCCACAGCCCCGTTAAGAGAACAGATGATGGCCCAAAGAGTTATAGATACGTAGGGTTTAGGCTAAGAGTTTTTCTTCTTTTCTCGTAAATGTATGCACAGAGTTGAATAATCTGGTTTAGCCTAAGAAGTAAAGAAACTCTAGCAAATAGTAACAAATTCTGCAGGTTAAACAAAAAGAATTACGACAGTAAATGTGTGACGATAATACATCGGTAAAATAACACTCAGACCTGTGTACTCTCATTCATCCAGCCATGGCCTTTCTTACACATGTATACTCACACTTTACTCGCTGCCTCTGGGAACTCACTAGTTCTAGGACCTTCACACAGACCCGAAAATGCAGTCCTTGACCAAGAAATCCCCAGTTCCAAAAGACGTACTACACTCTAAGGGAACGATTCCTTGGGGGTTCTAATTTTTCGAATGTCTGATTAAGTCACATAAAATTTTGTCCAGGCACGAAAGTTAGCAGAGCACAATGTCATTAGCTTTGGATTCTAGAATTAAGGAATGTCAGATCGGTGTCTACTTCCAGGAAGGTACTATATTTTGTCACCACAATACTAGTCACAATCTCTTGCGGAATGTTAATCTTGTAATATTCTCGCCGCCAGGCAGCATGTACATTTAAATTTGTGGAGCAATATGAACTGGCTCAAAAGCCCAATATATATATTTCTAGTCTTTAGAAACCGTTAGTGGGGTTGCTATTACTGTCTCTCTCTGATGGCTTATGCACTGTCAGACCCGTGTTACTTGAAACAAAGAAACCCACGTGGTTAAAGATAGGAAATGTCTATGCTTCTCACAAATATGTCTCTCAGGTTACTAAACGCTGGCAAGTTGGGTACCACCGTTTCACTATATAAAAGAAAGAACACATATCAAATAATTTACATATATGTACTCAATATAACTTACATTTAAAACAGCAAGCCTACAGCTTGACTTATTATTTAAATTTCCCGTAAAGTAAGTTATAAAATCAATCATCATGAATTCAGGAATATCTGCGTATTCCGTCACTATTCACTGATGTCGCATCTAGCATTTATAAGTTTTATATAAAATATTTTCGACTGAGTATTTAGCAGTTAAATTAACTTCATTATAGCTACATTATTGTTTAGTATGCTAAGATATAATTTATTATGTATTTCCACTGCAACTCGACGATTTAAGAAATAACAAACTATCAAAATATTCACTCTGCACACAGAACTAGTTTAAAATGGAATCGGCGATTAAAACACTAAATCACTTCACAAAACTAGATATCTATTATATATAATATTAATATACCTCAACCACAGAATTACTAAGAACGTTAAACCACTTCGACCAAACTAAGGCCATCTCTATTTACAGAGATTATTTAGAAATCGAACGAAGGTTGTTCTAGTCTAACTGCAAAGTTACTGAGTGAAATGAAATAGTTTCAAACGTGGGTTAATATTTTAAACCAGACAAAGGATGAACTATCTCCCCCGCGCCGATCTCTCCCCCTTCTCATAACAGCTACGTTATACTTAGAAGCGTGTCGTAACTGCCACCGGGCGATTACGCACCTGCGTTGACAAACTGATCGGGAAAAGCGCGTGTCAGTTGCAAATCTCAGACAACCTGTCTCCAATGCAGGGCAGTTTTCACACTACATCTGACCATGGCCCACAGTGAGCGCCGTGTCAGTTTGGGATTTTTCAGACAAATGTCTGAATACTGACCGGTGCAGATGTAAAGTATCACACCTCACCGGGACTTATGCCGAGAAGAAGCTCGCGCGCTCGGTGAGAATGATGTTCAGCGAACCGACTTATCACGCCTTCTGACGCCCTGCAGCCCTGACATCTACGTAATATCGTCCTAGCGCGATTCTCAGTTTTGAGAAAGAAACAGGTACCGTTTGAGAATACAGAAGAAAATATTTTCCGCACCCGAGTGATGCGAAAAATCCAGGAAAAACAAGTACGGAAAGATAATAAATAAGAGGATTTGGGTGAGAGAATAGGAAGAAGATGTAGGTAATTTAATGATATAAAGACCTACGTGACACAAGCCAGTGCATGTCATGCTGCGCTTCAAGCTAGTATGTCGTGTCGTTGTTGTCAACCTGCGATAGGATGGATGAAAATCTTTGTTGATAAGAGAAAGTCGTGTCGTAGAGTAGACAGGAAGAAGCGTTGGCAAGTCTTGCTGGCACGTTGGTGTTATTGGACAACGTCCAGTTTTGTGGCACCAGGGTCAGAAGATGTGACGATGCAGTGCACCATTAGTGCAGTCACCACGGCTGATATCACTGGATGCTGATCTTGATTCAGACACCACCAACCAATTATTTTCCTTCTCTTTTGGGTTTTTTTTTTAAACACGTGGTTGTAGTCTCTGTCATACAGGTAGTTATAGTCTTGTCATACAGGTGGTTATAGTCTCTGTCATACAGGTAGTTATAGTCTCTGTCATATAAGTAGTTATAGTCTTGTCAGCAAGGCTGTATCCTTTCCCCTTACCTGTTTAACATTTATGCCGAGAATATCATGAGAAACGTAAGAGATGACCAAGAACACACAGAGTTTGACTCATTTAACATCGGCGGGTACCAGATCCCGGAAATCAGATATGCTGACGACACAGTCCTCCTATCGACCAACCCAGAAGGACTTGAACAATTACTTCTGTCCACCAAAAAACACAGCGAGGCCCAGAATCTATACCTAAACACCAAGAAGACCAAAGTATTGACAACAGACAAAGTAAAGACCAAACCAGAAATTGAAATTGATAACGAAGAACTGGAAAGTGTCAATGAATTCGAATACTTAGGATCAATCATTAACAGCTCTGGCGACTGTGCAGTAGAAATTAAAAGAAGACTTGCAATTGCTTCACATAAACTAATACAGATGAAAAACCTATGGCAAGGCACAAGCAAAGAAACAAAGTTACAACTGATCAGAGCATGTATACTCCCAGCAGCAACATACGGCTGCGAGACTTGGACACTCAATAAAACAGTTGCAAAAAAGATTACATCATTCGAAATGAAATGCTACAGAAGGATGTTGAGAATACCCTGGACAGAAAAAAAAGACCAACAGAGAAGTACTGCACTCACTAAACGTACAGGAACATTGGCTCCTAAATACCATCGCAATAAGGAAGCTGAAATTTTTCGGTCATATAAAAAGACATAATAGTCTAAAAAAAAATAGTGATGCAAGGCATGGTCCCTGGAAAAAAAGGGGAAGGGGTCGACGTAGACGACGGTGGACCCAGGACATCACAGAGAGTCTGAACTTGTCTTTGGCTGATGCAGGTCGACTTGCCCAGAATCGTGATGCGTTCAGAGCAGCTGTAATGGAGACAACGTTCTGGAAAGAATACGTCCCATGATGAAAATCTTATCATATAGGTATTATAGTCTCCGTCATACAGGAATTATATAGTCTCTGTCCATACAGGTAGTTAATCTCTGTCATACAGGTTTATGTTATAGTCCTCTTACATACAGGTAGTTATAAAGACTTAAGTCCTCTTCTACAGGTAGTTATAGTCTCTGTCATACAGGTAGTTATAGTCACACTCTGTCATGGGGGTTGGTATGTGTGCTTTATTTCACCACCCTGGTCATACAGGTTTTATAGTCTCTGTCAATAGCTCAACATAGTGGTGAGGTGAATTCAGTAGGTTATAGTCATTGTCATGGACAGTAGTTAACTGTCCCTCTGTACGAATACATACCACAGTGTAGTTATAGTCTCAAGTTACAGTGTAGTTATAGTCCTCTGTCATACAGTGTTATCTGTCATACAGGTAGTTATAGTCTCTGTTCATACAGTTGTAGTTATCACTCTCTTACAGTCATATAGACTCTGTCATAGTAAAGGTAGATTATAGTCTCTGTCATACAGGTAGTTTATAGTCTCTGTCATACAGGTAGTTATAGTCGATAATCATACAGGTTGTTATAGTCTCTGTCATGAGGTTAGTTATCTACTGTCTAACTTTGGATGGTGATATTGTGTTACAGAGTCAGTCTATAGTATCCATACAGGTATTATAGTCTTCTGTCATACAGGTAGTTATATAGTCTCGTCATTGTACAGTATGTAGGTAGTGGAGTCTCTGTCATACAGGTGGTTAGTCTCTGTTCATACAGGAGTTAGTTATAGAGTCTGTCATACAGGTAGTTATATAGTCTCTGTCATACAGGAGTTATTAGTCAGAAGGTATCTGGCATAGGCTGGTTACAGGTAGGTATCTTCATATAAGGGGGTAATGGTTGGGAGGGGGGTCTTATAATATGTCATGACAGGTATTTAGTCTCTGTCATACAGGTAGTTATAGTCTCTGTGGGTACAGGTAGTTATAGATTTGGTGTCAAATACAGGTAGTTATAGGGGGGAGGGGTTCATACAGGGGTTTATGGGGGGGGTCATGTCATACAGGTAGTTGATTTATTGTCTCCTCTGTCATACAGGTAGTTGGTATGTCTCTGTTTGTCATACAGGGGTTATAGTCTCTGTTGGGGGTGGGGGTTTATTGGTCGGGAGGGGGGTTTTGGGGGTTAGGGTCATTTGTTGGTTACAGGTTGTGGTTTATGTGGGGGGCTGTCGGGGGTGTTATAGTTGGTTTGTTGGGGTTATAGTTATATACAGCGGTTATGTCGGTTTGGTTATGTTATCACATGGTAGTTGTATGGTTTGGTGTGAGTTCATACAGGGGTTTAGTTGTGGGTCAGGTCACTTACACGGGGGGGGGGGTAGAGGGTAGTGTGGTTATCGTAGTGAATCATGTCTTCTGGTCATTTATATAGGTTGTTTAGTTTGGGGTGACACGTGGTCATTTCTGTGGAGATCATGGGGAAAGGGTGAACGGTTGGTAGTGCACCATTCTGTTTTTACATCTCACCGTTGTACAGAGTGGGGGTTGGGGGGTTGTTATCCAGTGTGGTACGAAGTTCACTTATCTTTGTGTGGGTGGGTGGGGGTTGGTGTGTGGGGGTTACATAGTTCTGTCATACATGGTAGTTATAGTTCTCATACAGGGGGGTTTAGTGGTGGGTGTTGGGATGGGGGGTTTCAGCGGCTTATGTTAGTCTCTGTATACAGGCGGTTATAGTCTTTCGTATACAGGTAAGTTATAGTCTCTATCTGTCATACAGTTATAGTTTATAGTCCTTCTATACAGCTATCTGGTTATAGTCTCTGTCATACAGATAGTGCTCCTACGTCATATCAGCCGCGTTTATAGTCTCTGTCATACAGGTAGGTATAGTCTTCTGTCATACAGTAGTTTGTAGTCCGGAGACAGGACTAGTTAAGTTTATAGTCTCTGTCTCATACAGGTAGTTATAGTTCCTCTGTCATACAGGTAGTATGATAGTCTCTGTCATACACAGGTAGTTATAGTCTCTGTCATACAGGTTATTATAGTCTCTGGTCCATACAGGTGTAGTTTATAGTCTCTGTCATCGGTAGTTATAGTCTCTGTCATACAGGTAGTTATAGTCTCTGTCATACAGGTTGTTAAAGTTCGGGTCTTTCATACAGTTGCTCTTACATACAGGCGGTTATAGTCTCTGTCATACAGGTTATTATAGTCTCTGTTACCAGTCTCCGTCATACAGGCAGGTATTATAGTCTCTGTCATACAGTAGTTATAGTCTGTGTCATACAGTCCTCGTGGTTACATACAGGGTATATATGGTCTCTGTCATACAGGTAGTTATAGTTCTCTGTCATACGTGGTATATATAGTCTCTGTGTACATACAGGTAGGTTATAGGTCTCTGTCATACAGGTTAGTTATAGTCTCTTCAGTCGTATAAGTCTGAGTACAATCTCCTTAACATAGAGTAGTTATAGGTCTCTGACATACAGGCAGTTATAGTCTCTGTCATACATAAAGGTACAGGCGTTTATAGTCCCTCGGTCATTCAGGGTTGATATAGTCTCGGAGTCATACAGAGGCTAGTTAGTCTCTCTTACATACAGCGAGTTGATAGTCCTGTGACCATACAGGCTAGTTATAGTCACTCAGTCATACAGCATTATATAGTCTCTATACATACAGGCGGTTTATAGTCTCTGTACATACAATGGGCGGATCTATAGTCTCTGTCATACAGATAGTTTTATAGTCTCCTTCAGACACACGTAGTTATAGTCTCTTACATCAGGGTTTTTATTTTTACTCCTGTCATACAGTTAGTTATAGTACCCCTCTGTCATACAGGCGATTATGTCCTCTTTACATACAGGACCGGTAATAGTCTCTGTCACACAGGCAGGTTATAGTCTCTATCATACACTGTAGTTATAGTCTCTGTCATACAGGCGGTTATAGTCATATACAGCGGTTTATAGTCTCACCTTCCATTACAGGTAGTTATAGCCTCTGTCATACAGGCTGTGGTTATAGTCTCTGTCATAGTCGAGGTTAAGCCCTCTTCATACAGGTAGTATAGTCTCTGTCATACAGTTAGTTATATTTCTGTCATAACAGGCGGTTTTATAGTCTACATACAGGTAGTTATAGTCTCTGTCATACAGGGGTTATGAGTTACAGGTAGTTAATAGTCTCCTGTCATACAGCGGTTATAGTCTCTGGTATCATTATCAGCGTGGTTATAGTCTGTATCAATGTAGCGGTCATTAGTCTCTTTGCCATACAGCATAGTCTCCTGTTATAGTCTCTGTCATACAGGTAGTTATAGTCTCCTTACATACAGCGGTATGTCATAGTCTCTGTCATACAGGCTTGTTATAGTCTCTGTCATACAGATAGTTTATAGTCTGTCATACAGGTACTAGCTTTTTACATAGTTATAATCTGTCCATACAGTGCGGTTATAGTCTCTGTCATACAGGTAGTTATAGTCTCTGTCATACATATAGTCTCTTACATACAGGTAGTTATGGTCTCTGTCATACAGGCAGTTATAGTCCTGTCATACAGCGTTATTGTTTATAGAGTACTCTGTACATACAGGCGGTTATAGTTTCTGTTATACAGGCGGTTTATATCTCTGTCATACAGGTAGTTATAGTCATATCTGTGCCGGTTCTGTTCATACACGTGGTTAGTCAGTCCTATGTCCATCAGGCGGTTTGGTCATCTGTCATAGGTGTTGAGTTATAGTCTCTGTCATACAGGTGTTATAGTCCTCTGTACATTATAGTCTCTGTCATACCGGTATTCAAAGTCTTGTGCATACAGGTGGTTATAGGTCTCTGTCATACAGTGCGGTTATAGTCTCTGTCATACAGGTAGGTTATAGTCTTCGTCATACAATGGTAGTTATAGTCTCTGTCCATACAGGTGGTTATAGTCCTGTTTCATACAGGTGGTTATAGTCACTCTGTCATACATGTTTATGGTTTAGTTCTCTGTCATACAGGTGGGTTATAGTCCCTCCTTCAAACACGTGGTTATAGTCTCTGTCATAACAGGCGGTTATAGCCGGTCAGACTGGTAGTAGTTATATAATCTCGCTGGCCGAATACAGGTAGTTATAGTCTCTACATCAGGCAGTAGTTCTAGTCTCAGCATACAGGCGGTTATATGTGTCATACTAGTGCGGTGCATAGTCTCACCATGAACAGATGCGGTTAATAGTCTTGATGTCATACACGTAGTTATAAGTTATTTTACTTCATACAGGTAGTTGTAGTTTGTTACACGTGGTTGTAGTCTCTGTCATACAGGTAATTATAGTCTCTTACATACAGGCGGTTATAGTCTCTGTCATACAGGTAGTTATAGTCTCTGTCATACAGGTAGTTATAGTCTCTGTCATACAGGTAGTTATAGTCTCTGTCATACAGGTAGTTATAGTCTCTGTCATACAGGTAGTTATAGTCTCTGTCATACATATTGTCTCTTACATACAGGCGGTTATAGTCTCTGTCATACAGGCAGTTATAGTCTCTGTCATACATATAGTCTCTGTCATACAGGCAGTTATAGTCTCTGTCATACAGGTGGTTATAGTCTCTGTCATACAGGCGGTTATAGTCTCTGTCATACAGGTAGTTATAGTCTCTGTCATACATATTGTCTCTTACATACAGGCGGTTATAGTCTCTGTCATACAGGCAGTTATAGTCTCTGTCATACATATAGTCTCTTACATACAGGTAGTTAAAGTCTCTGTCATACAGGTTGTTATAGTCTCTGTCATACATATAGTCTCTTACATACAGGTAGTTATGGTCTCTGTCATACAGGTAGTTATAGTCTCTGTCATACATATAGTCTCTTACATACAGGTAGTTATAGTCTCTGTCATACAGGTAGTTATAGTCGCTGTCATACATATAGTCTCTTACATACAATCGGTTTTAGCTCTCTGTCATACAGGCAGGTTATTAGTCTCGTGGAACATACAGGCCGTTATAGTCTCTTACATACAGGTAGTTATAGTCTCTGTCATACAGGCAGTTATAGTCTCTGTCATACATATAGTCTCTTACATACAGGTAGTTATAGTCTCTGTCATACAGGTTGTTATAGTCTCTGTCATACATATAGTCTCTTACATACAGGCGGTTATAGTCTCTGTCATTCAAGCAGATATAGTCTCTGTCATACAGATAGTTATAGTCCCTTACATACACGCGGTTGTAGTCTCTGACATACAGGCGGTTATAGTCTCTGTCATACAGGTAGTTATAGTCTCTTACATTCAGGCGGTTATAGTCTCTGTCATACAGGCGGTTATAGTCTCTGTCATAAAGGCGGTTATAGTCTCTGTCATACAGGTAGTTATAGTCTCTTACATACAGGCGGTTACAGTCTCTGTCATACAGGCGGTTATAGTCTCTGTCATACAGGCGATTATAGCCTCTTACATACAGGCGGTTATAGTCTCTGTCATGCAGGCGGTTATAGTCTGTATCATACACGTGGTTGTAGTCTTTTATATACAGGCGGTTATATTCTCTGTCATACAGACGGTTATAGTCTCTGTCCTACAGGAGGTTATAGTTTTGTCATACAGGCGGTTATAGTCTCTGCCAAACACGTGGTTATAGTCTCTGTCATACACGTGGTTGTAGTCTCTTACATACAAGTGGTTATAGTCTCTGTCATACACGTGGTTGTAGTCTCTGTCATACAGGCGGTTATAGTCTCCATCATACAGGCGGTTATATGTCATACAGCTGGTTATACTCTTGTCATACAGGTGGTTATCGTCTCTGCCATACAGGTAGTTATAGTCTCTGTCATACAGGTAGTTGTAGTCTTTTTCATACAGGTAGTTATAATCTGTCATACTTGCGGTTATAGTCTTTGTCATACAGGTAGTTATAGTCTCTGTCATACAGGTAGTTATAGTCTCTTACATACAAGCGGTTATAGTTTCTGTCATACAGGCGGTTATAGTCTCTGTCATACAGATAGTTATAGTCTCTTACATACAGGCGGTTATAGTCTCTGTTATACAGGCGGTTATAGTCTCTGTCATACAGGTAGTTATAGTTTCTGTCATAAACGCGGTTATAGTCTCTGTCACACAGGCGGTTATGGTCTCTGTCATACAGGCGGTTATAGTCTCAGTCATACAGGTTGTTATAGTCTCTTACATACAGGTGGTTGTAGTATCTGTCATACAGGTAGTTAAAGTCTTGCCATACAGGTGGTTATAGTCTCCGTCATATAGGCGGTTATCGTCTGCGTCATACACGTAGTTATAGCCTTGTCATACTGGTGGTTGTAGTCTCTGTCATACAGGTGGTTATAGTCTCTGTCATACAGGTGGTTATAGTCTCTGTCATACAGGTAGTTATAGTCTCTGTCATACCGGTTGTTCTAGTCTTGTCATACAGGTGGTTATAGTCTCTGTCATACACGTGGTTATAGTCTCTGTCATACAGGTAGTTATAGTATCTGTCATACTGGTGGTTATAGTCTCTGGAATACAGGTAGTTATAGTCTCTGTCATACATTCGTTTATAGTATCTGTCATACAGGTAATTGTAGTCTCTGTTATACAGGCGGTTATATTATCTGTCATACAGGTAGTTATAGTCTCTGTCATACAGGTAGTTATAGTCTCTGTCATACAGGTAGTTATAGTCTCTGTCATACAGGTAGTTATAGTCTCTGTCATACAGGTAGTTATAGTCTCTGTCATACAGGTAGTTATAGTCTCTGTCATACAGGTAGTTATAGTCTCTGTCATACAGGTAGTTATAGTCTCTGTCATACAGGCGGTTATAGTCTCTGTCATACAGGCGGTTATAGTCTCTGTCATACAGGCGGTTATAGTCTCTGTCATACAGGTAGTTATAGTCTCTGTCATACAGGCGGTTATAGTCTCTGTCATACAGGTAGTTATAGTCTCTGTCATACAGGCGGTTATAGTCTCTGTCATACAGGCGGTTATAGTCTCTGTCATACAGGTAGTTATAGTCTCTGTCATACAGGTAGTTATAGTCTCTTACATATAGGCGGTTATAGTCTCTGTCATACAGGCGGTTATAGTCTCTGTCATACAGATAGTTATAGTCTCTTACATAAAGGCGGTTATAGTCTCTGTCATACAAGCGGTTATGGTCTCTGTCATACAGGTAGTTATAGTCTCTTACATCCAGGCGGTTATAGTTTCTGTCATACAGCTGGTTATAGTCTCTGTCATATAATCGGTTATAGTCTCTCATACAATCAGTTATAGTCTCTTACATGCAGACGGTTATAGCTTCTGTCATACACCTGGTTGTAGTCTCTGTCATACAATCGGTTATAGTATCTGTCATACAATCAGTTATAGTCTCTTACATACAGGCGGTTATAGTCTCTGTCATACATTTGGTTATAGTCTCTGTCATACAAACGGGTATAATCTCTGTCATACATGTGGTTATAGTCTTTGTGTCATACAGGCGGTTATAGTCTTTGTCATGCACGTGGTTGTAGTCTGTCTCATATAGGTGGTTATAATCTCTGTCATACCGTCGGTTAAAGACTCTCTCATACGGCCGTAGATAGACTGAGGACAATAAAATAAATAGTGGCGTTTTTCAACCGGTACGCATCAGTTCCCACAAACAGGTTGTTAAATCTTATCGGGTTGGCAGAACCGTTGTTGAATTTATTTAGTTACAAAATTAGGCGAATACGAGCACATAACCCGCAAATCTGTTTTTTATCCGGTGGAAAAAAATAGACGTTTTATGTTTTTGACGTTTCTGCTCATAAAACATGACGAGAGGACGTCTCAAACAGAAACAGCAAGTGATATTAATTGCACAAGCTCCCAAAACAATCTTGTTCAAGCACGTGTAGAAGGGAATCAGACAGCACACGTAGAAGGAAATCAGACAGCACACGGAGAAGGAAATCAGACAGCAAATGGAGAAGGAAATGAGATAGCACACGGAGAAGGAAATCAGACAGCAAATGGAGAAGGAAATAAGATAGCACACGGAAAAGGGAATCAGACAGCAAATGGAGAAGGAAACCAGACAGCAAATGGAGAAGGAAATCAGATAGCACACGGAAAAGGGAATCAGAAAAAAAAACACGGAGAAGAGAATTAGACATAGACGCGGGAAGACCTGGAATGGATGGCACATGACCTGTGTTTGTTGGAGTCCAGTGCTCACCCGGGAGATAGAAGCTATTAAATGAATACATTGTTAACAAAGTTAAATAATTCACCCAGGGAAGCATGGTGGTATAGGACGAAGATGGACAGTGGTTTGCCAGCTCAGATCTTAGCTCAGGCGATTATACTTCTGTATAGAAAAAAAAAAAATGGTAAAGGTAATAAATGACATATTTATACCAACATTTAGCTGTGACTTTTCAAATATCTGAACAGACTAGAACACAGGACATGAACATCATTGGGCGAGAGATGACATTTTGCGACCATTTAAAAAAAAGAAAAGAAAATTGTGCCTCGTTTGGCGAGGCTCGTCCCGTTCAACTTAGTCGGTTATATTAGGGAGCATGTCCACACATAAATGACCGGTAGGTCTGGTGACAATATATTTCGACCAGTGATTCCACAATATGATTATAACAACTTCTCCAAATATTCAGACATAATTACATGCGGAGGTGCCAGAACAAAGACTGATCATGTGATTTAAAAGTGCATCCACATTAAACGGACACTGTATCCACACTAAGCGGACATTGTATCCACATTAAGTGGACAGTGTATCAACACTAAGCGGACAATGTATCCACACTAAGCGGACAGTGTATCCACAATAAGCGGACAGTGTATCCACAATAAGCGGACAATGTATCCACATTAAGCGGACAATGTATTCACACTAAGCGGACAATGTGTCCACTCAGAATTTCGAAAGTCTATACAGTGAATATGATAACGTTATTGTAGGAACCTGTAATTACGGCCATGACGTCTTCTAGTAAACAGTTACTAAGCTTTTCATCGATTTTGGCCCCCCCCGCGACGTTTCCCCCACCCCATCCCCCCTAGTAATGTGATATGTGGTGCCTTCCGGTACACGTCTTTGAATTTGATCACTTAGAATGTTCTGGAATCGAATTGAATGACGTCATAATAAAATATTGATTTTGTTGGGGTCTGTTGGACATGTTTCGTGTAGAAATGATTATCTGTCGACCTTAATCTTCTTCACAGGCGGTTGAAATTGGTTTGTTCCAGTGTCAATGCTTTCAACGTCATCCAAGGCCCACCTGCGCTACCTGCTTGTTGTTGTCGTTTTTTGTGGAGGACAGAAAAATCAGATTAAATCCAGATCATCCGCATTACATCGTTGTACCGCAGACCGAGATAGTTGGGTCTTTCTGCCGATAACCATAACATTGCAACAGCGGTCTCACCAAACTGGTAGTTATTTTGTTGTTTTCACTAATCCAGTTTAAGGTATTTCAGACAATAAAAACAATTTGGTTCGTAATATTTGTAAAGGACGTGTCTGTAGTGTGAACATTTTGTAGATTGAATGACTCCTAAAAGAGGAAAGCGGTGTGTAGGGGAACGATTGTGTGTACTTTCAATATAGCAAACAATAGTGTATTGTAAGACATTTTTATAACATTGTGAAGTCAGGAGTGTCTGGCATCGCGTATTTCGTAAGGCCTAATGAGAACGAATGACAAACCATCTGATATAGACAGAATGTGGTTCTGAAAATTATCACGTGTTTGGGTACTGATGTGATCTGTGTAGGAGACATTATCTGGAGCGGATACGCATGTAAGTATCATATGTCAGTGGTTCCCAACTTGTAGACAGTTTGCACACATCGTGACATC
The DNA here is from genome assembly GCA_024509875.1 of Oreohelix idahoensis. Taxonomy (NCBI): domain Eukaryota; kingdom Metazoa; phylum Mollusca; class Gastropoda; order Stylommatophora; family Oreohelicidae; genus Oreohelix; species Oreohelix idahoensis. The sequence goes on from JAMPIV010020406.1 coordinate 132,164, forward strand.
CATAAATTATCTGTGAAACTTTGACTGACACAACACGCGTATCTTTCTATGCATCTGTAATATTCATTCATTCATTCATAACCCTCCACTCCCAAAGGAGCATAGGCCTTCAACAAACACATGCTAAGTCCTCTTGTCACGTGCCATCATCTCAAGTTCTTTCCACGTTCTCCTTATCATTTTCACCTCTGTTTCCAGCTCTCTTCTCCGTGTTCTTCTTGGTCTACCTCTGCCTCTCTTGCCCCCGGGGTTCCAGAACAAGGAATACCTTGTAATGCTATAAACAGGTTTCCTCAGTATGTGTCCTATCCATCGCCAGCGTCTTCTTCTCATCTCTTGTTCCACTGGCACTTGTCTAGTTCTTGTCATCAGTTCCACGTTGGTAACCTTGTCATACCATTTTAATCCCTCTATTCTACGCAAGCACCCATTTATGAAAGTCTGTAGCTTTTTGGTTGTTGTTTTTGTTGTTCTCCATGTCTCAGAGCCATACAATAGGACTGACTTCACATTTGAGTTGAAGATTCTTATTTTTGTGTTGGATCCTATTTCTCTTGATCTCCATATATTTCCCAATGCAATGAAAGCTCCTCTTGCTTTTTCTTATTTTGATATCACTGTCTGTCCCTCCAGCTTTGTCTATATTACTGCCAAGATATGTGTACGATTCTACATCTTGTATTGGTGCTTCTTCAAGTTCAACTCTATCTGTAATATTAATTTGTTATTTAAAAAAAATATGACTTCAGGCAGATATTAATGGATTCTTGCTGAAGAACACTTCATTATGACTCAATTGCACGTGGCTGGTGTGAAGTGGACACAGGTTGGGAAATACTTGTTTAGTTTGATTATTGTTTTTTGTTCTAACTCTGTTTTAGTTAACATTTTCGTGTACACCGTTTTATTAGCTGATGTTTTTATCATTATGTTATTGTGCTGTTTTTAACATGTTTTTATCATGATGTTCTTGTAGTCGACGCTGTTTTTACTGCCATCTTATTATTGTTGCACATTTTAGTGTGGGCCTGTGCATTACTTTTTTGTATTCCTTCAATAGTTAAAATATCTTTTGTTGTGTTAAATGTTTAACTGCTGATGATTTAGGATTACATGTTTAACTGCTGATGATGCAGGATTAAATGTTTAACTGCTGATGATGCAGGATTAAAGGTTTAGAGCCGATGATACAGGATTAGACGTTTAGCTGCTGATGAAGATGTAGGAGTAAATGTTCAATTGCTGATGCAGAAGTAGAAACACTGTAAACATGTTTTGTTAACACGCAGTTCGTGCTGATGTTTCCATGTGCTGCTTCTGGTGCACACTATCATCGTATTTTTTTAAAAACACAGTTATGACCATCATCATCATCATCCGTCTTATTGTTCCCAGTGAAGCATAGCGCTGCCATTGGTGCACCGTTTTGTATTTTGCTCGATCTTCTTTAGCTTCTGCCGTCTGCTACCGGTTACATTGGCTTTCTGTTCTCCAGGTTCTCTTTGGTTTTTTTCTCACTTCACATCCCCTGTGTATTCCAGTCATGGACATGTCTAGTTAAACTTCTATGTGAGGAGTTTATCAGATTCATTTCTCAGTGTCGTGTTCATTTCCAGCTGCATCAATTTTTGCCCGCCTCCCACTTCGTGTTTCTTAAGTTTCAAACACAGTACATTTTATTTATCTATTCTTCTGTATAATTTCATTGTCGCCATCATCATCACCACAACCGTCATCATCATTTTCTCTGCTTATGAAGCATGGATCGGAGCAACCACTGTAGATGGTTCCGTCGCAGGAATCCTACACCAAGCAACCACTTTAGATGGTTCCGTCGCAGGAATCCTACACCAAGCAACCACTTTAGATGGTTCCGTCGCAGGAATCCTACACCAAGCAACCACTTTAGATGGTTCCGTCGCAGGAATCCTACACCAAGCAACCACTTTAGATGGTTCCGTCGCAGGAATCCTACACCAAGCAACCACTGTAGATGGTTCCGTCGCAGGAATCCTACACCAAGCAATCACATACCCTTGAAGTGATAGTTTATGTGACAGTTTGTTTAACACGATGAAGTTACTAACACCATTCACAACCTCATGTTAGTCACCTTGTATGTACGACATGCTTGAGGGAGCGGTAGTACTATTCTATCTTTGTCTCATCAGAGACCCGCCAACAACGTCACGAGGCGTCTGCACATATTTTAAATTGACTACCGCATGTAATGTCCTGTATGATCCTTTTGGATCGCTGACGGGACGAGGGAAATCTCATTGTGCCCACGAGACTAGTCGTAAGATGCAGCTAAGCTGAAGTTCTGCGTGTGACTGGCAGCTTCATCATGTAAAACTATTGTTCCACAAACCACCACTGTAGGAGCACACGTTTTGGAGGAGGCTTCCATCATAAATGGCTACCTGGAGTGCTGGCACCATGCTACTAGAAAGAAAAAAAAAACAACTTATATGAACTAATTAATCTTCTGCCTGCAACATCTTCTCATAAGTGCTCTATGTGTTTATCTTTAGAGTGTTTTTAATCAGTGTGTGTGTGTGCGCGCGCGTCCGTGCGTACGCCTTGCTGCATGACGAAGACGTATATTGGCAACGTTACTTATGTTGTTCCTGTGATTTCGTAAAGTTGTTTATTTTATTTATGTTATAATTTTGTAAAGTTTTATCCAAACCGTGAAGCTACTTTAACAATATAGGCATATACTAACAATTTAACTGGCGACAGTGTTCGTCAATCTGTGATGTGTCCTCAGGCTACTCGCTCCGGAGAGGTTACAAGGTATGGCGAAGTCATCCTGGCAAATCAATTGTTAAACGTTGAAATGAATGATACCTTATAATTTTTTAATTTTCTCTTTGGAGGTCTAATTCGCTGCGTAATTAACTGGTTTATTTGGTTAGTTTAGCAAAATTAAATGTGATTTATTGTACTATAGTGGGATGGCAAGATCAGTAATATGGAAACAAACAACTGCTAGTGGAACAAGAGATGAGAATATGACACACATTGTGGAAGCCTGTTGATAGCTTTACCAGGCAGTCCTTGTTCTGGAATCCCCAGGGTAAGAGAGGGGAGAGGGGGGAGAGGAAGAAGAAAGAACATATGGAGAAGAGAACTGGAGACAGACATGAAGGGGAGGAAGAAAACATGGAAAAACTTAAAGCTGATGGCACGTGACAGGAAGACTTGACACAGGACAGGAAGACTTGACACAGGACAGGAAGACTTGACACAGGACAGGAAGACTTGACACAGGACAGGAAGACTTGGCACAGGACAGGTAGACTTGACACAGGACAGGAAGACTTGGCACAGGACAGGAAGACTTGGCACAGGACAGGAAGACTTGGCACAGGACAGGAAGACTTGGCACAGGACAGGAAGACTTGACACAGGACAGGAAGATTTGACACAGGACAGGAAGACTTGACACAGGACAGGAAGACTTGACACAGGACAGGAAGACTTGACACAGGACAGGAAGACTTGACACAGGACAGGAAGACTTGACACAGGACAGGAAGACTTGACAAACGTTTGTTGATGGCACGTGACAGGAAGACTTGGCAAACGTTTGTTGATGGCACGTGACAGGAAGACTTGGCAAACGTTTGTTGATGGCACGTGACAGGAAGACTTGGCAAACGTTTGTTGATGGCACGTGACAGGAAGACTTGGCAAACGTTTATTGATGGCACGTGACAGGAAGACTTGGCAAACGTTTGTTGATGGCACGTGACAGGAAGACTTGGCAAACGTTTGTTGATGGCACGTGACAGGAAGACTTGGCAAACGTTTGTTGATGGCGCGTGACAGGAAGACGTGGCAAACGTTTGTTGATGGCACGTGACATGAAAACTTGGCAAACGTTTATTGATGGCACGTGACAGGAAGACTTGGCAAACGTTTGTTGATGGCACGTGACAGGAAGACTTGGCAAACGTTTGTTGATGGCACGTGACAGGAATATAAGACTTGGATACTTTTTGAGTGAATATTTGTTAAAACGTTTATTGATGGCACGTGACAGGAAGACTTGGCAAACGTTTGTTGATGGCACGTGACAGGAAGACTTGGCAAACGTTTGTTGATGGCACGTGACAGGAAGACTTGACAAACGTTTGTTGATGGCCTGTGCTTCTTAGGGAGCTGGATACTTTTTGATGAATTGTAAAATCAAATATTTATTTGACGTTACTATCGTTATACGAGTGAATATTTGACGTTACTATCGTTATACGAGTGAATATTTGACGTTACTGTCGTTATACGAGTGAATATTTGATGTTACTGTTGTTATACGAGTGGATATTTGACGTTACTGTCGTTATTATAATAAAGAAAGACGACACGGAGAAGACAGGAATGGATGACACTGGACAGGAAGACTTAGCATATACTGATTGATCATGGCAAGACAGAAAGAAACTGTCTCTCTCCACTACTAAATCTGAGTAGAATCTGAGTAGAATCTGAATATTCCTCTTTTTAACACCAGCCATATTTCCTCCTCCCCTCCCCCATCCCCCTTCCCCCCAAAAAATAAAAATAAAAAACTAGTGTTGTGTCTGTTTATGTTGCCAGGTGGTTTCAAATCGTCTGATGTCTTTTCACGCTATGTAAACTGTCAGTGTACTTATTCTGGGATTCTTTTGAAAATTATCTTCTCATCGTTTGAGAATCCCTGATTGAGCGCATTACTTCCATATTTTAATTATATTCTTTTGATGACATAGTTTTTTAGCAGGAGGTTTGAGAAATTGATAACTCATCTGAAGGGAGTCGAGTCTCTAAGAGGCTGAGAAGCGCTGACTGATGGTATTCGACGCCAAACAGAGAATATCTCAAGTCTATAGAATTCATGAAACCTTTCTTGTTGCAACGTTTCCCACTTCTCCTTCACCAACCCCAGGCTGTCTCAACACAAACGTAAAGTAGATCATAATCCTAGATCATTATACTAGAGCATTATCCTAGATCATTATACTAGAGCATTATCCTAGATCATTATACTAGAGCATTATCCTAGATCATATACTACAGCATTATCCTAGAGCATTATCCTAAATAATTATCCTAGATCATTATACTAGAGCATTATCCTAGATAATTATACTACAGCATTATCCTAGATCATTATACTAGAGCATTATCCTAGATCATTATACTAGAGCATTATCCTAGATCATTATAGTATAGCATTATCCTAGATCATTATACTACAGCATTATCCTAGATCATTATACTACAGCATTATCCTAGATCATTATACTACAGCATTATCCTAGATCATTATACTACAATATCATCCTAGATCATTATGCTAGAGCATTATCCTAGATCATTATACTAGAACATTATCCTAGATAATTATACCAGAGCATTATCCTAGATCATTATACTAGAGCATTATCCTAGATCATATACGACAGCATTATCCTAGAGCATTATCCTAGATAATTATCCTAGATCATTATACTAGAGCGTTATCCTAAATAATTATACTACAGCATTATCCTAGATCATTATACTAGAGCATTATCCTAGATCATTATACTAGAGCATTATCCTAGATCATTATACTACAGCATTATCCTAAATCATTATACTACAGCATTATCCTAGATCATTATACTAGAGCATTATCCTAGATCATTATACTAGAGCATTATCCTAGATCATTATACTAGAGCATTATCCTAGATCATTATATTAGAACATTATTCTATATCATTATCTTAGATCACTATACTAGAGCATTATCCTAGATCATTATACCAGAGCATTATCCTAGATCAGTATCCTAGATCATTATCCTAGATCATTATACTACATCATTATCCTAGCTCATTATCCTAAATCATTACCCTAAATCATTATACTAGATCATTATCCTAGATCATTATCCTAGATCATTATACTAGAGCATTATCCTAGATCATTGTACTAGAGCATAATCCTAGAATCCTAGATCATTATACTAGAGCATTATACTAGATCATTATACTAGAGCATTATCCTATATCAGTATACTAGAGCATTATCCTAGATCATTATATTAGAACATTATCCTAGATCATTATACTAGAGCATTATCCTAGATCATTATACTAGAGCATTATCCTAGATCATTATATTAGAACATTATCCTAGATCATTATACTAGAGCATTATCCTAGATCATTATCCTAGATCATTATACTAGAGCATTATCCTAGATCATTATACTGCAGCATTATCCTAGATCATTATCCTAGAGCATTATCCTAGATCAATATACTAGAGCATTATCCTAGTTCATTATACTAGAGCATTATCCTAGATCATTATACTACAGCATTATCCTAGATCATTATCGTAGATCAATATCCTAGATCAGGAATTGGTTACCGGTAAATCGCGAAATACCTGTAGATCACAGGGTCTGATTTGGCCGATAATTAATGTGATGAAGGAAGGGAAACAAGAAAGAATTATTAAGGAAGGGAAATTTCAGACTACCCTTTCCCACCAGCATTTGCATGGCAACTATAATTTATGTCAAAATATTAATGTTGACAGACATTTTACAACTGTTCATTCTAAGACTGATACTGATTTGTCACCAAACTCTGTAGACATGACTTTGTCAGCGTAGGTCTTTAAAGAGGTCAGCGTTCTTAAAGAAGACCCCTCACAGCTGATAGATTGCCCAGCGCTGTCCTAGATTGCGAACGCCTACACTGTCTCAGTACTAGGCGGAGAATCATATAAATAGTACTAAGTTTTCTAACTCAACACCACGCAACGACAAATAATTTTTCTAAACACGATAATTCTTGTGTCATCAACAAACCAGCTACGAGCAACTCGTTTATCCAGTTAGTTAAATAATAATTCTGTTGTCATCTTGGCAAGCGAAATTTAAGTCGTTGGCCTTTTATTGAATACATCTGCCATTTCAAAACCACACAAAGAAGAAAATATTCCAGTGCATGCTTTTAATTAATGTCTCTTCCCGTCTGCTAACTAGACATCAAACAATTCAGTGTCCTCTAATAAATTTACATTGTATTTTTCATATATTAACTACATCAAAAACATATTTTCATTTTTAATAGTAATATTTCTATTTCGTAGCGAAACAACAAACAATTCATTTATTATTATTATTATTAACGTCTTTTCTTCCATCTAACACCCTGACGCCACACAACTCGTTCTCTATGTATACGTTACAACAAATAAATCATTCTCTATAAATATTTATAATGTCTGTCTCGCCGCACAGTCAAGCGACAAACAACTCGTTATCCTATAACAATTTATAATAACTTCTTCAACTCAAAACTAGATTACAAAGAAGAGGTTTCTTTTTTTCTATTTAATTTATTTTCTTCTGGCAAGCCCAAATATGAAAATAATAATAATAATAAATTTTTGAAGGGAAAAATTTGATGAAGGGCGAAAAGTCAATATAGAATCTTCTAGAGAATTTTACAACAGTTTTTTTCTCCTTCGTACACTCTCAGACGTCCACTTGAATGTTTTCAAATAAAGTATAACTGTTCAAAAAAAGAAACGCATCGCTACTGAAGGCACACACATAGCCATAATTTTGACATTCAATAACTCTTTTAATTTAATGAGTTAATTGTTCAAATTGCATACAAAAATACCTTAGGGTTCAACCAATCAATTGACAGTAGTTTTGCATCTTGGTCACGAGAGTTTTTTGGCGTACGGGCTTTCCCGTTAGCATGGTGTGTGGTTTCCTCTTGCATCGACCAGCGACTGGCATCTCCTGGGCATGGATGCGATCAGACGTCTGATGTGGGCCTGTAGGATGGCTGCCCACTCTTCCTGGAGTGCCTGGAACAGATCACGACGATTGGCTGGAGCAACGTCTCGGCGACAAACACGTCTATGCAGCTCATCCCATAGGTGCTCAATCGGACTCATGTCTGGAGACATGGATGGCCAGGGAAGGGTGAGAATGTTGTTGGCAGTCAGGAACTGCGTGGTCAACCGTGCACAGTGGGGTCTGGCGTTGTCCTGTTGAAACACAGACCTTTGGGCAGCCAAAAGTGGAAGGACATTGGGTCGAAGAATTTCATTGACGTATCGTTGTGCATTCAAGTCTCCTTCAATGTGCACCAATTGACTCTTTCCGTTGTAACTGATCATTCCCCACACCATTGCACCTCCAGCACCGTGCGGCGGAGCTTCATCAACGCAATTTTCGGCAAAACGTTCATTTCGCCTACGGTAGACCCTACGCCGTCTATCATGACGCTGCAACAAAAAGAAAGATTCGTCACTAAACCAGACACGTCTCCATTGATTGTCAGCTGCCCAGGGACGATGCTGATTGTCAGCTGCCCAGGGACGATGCTGGTTGGCCCAAAGAAGTCGATTTAGGCGATGGCGGCGCGTAAGGACAGGTCCTCGGTGAGGTCGTTGTGCCCAAAGTCCAGCGTCATGCAGTCTATTCCGGACAGTTTGATCAGACACATGACGTCCTGCAGGCAATGACTGGGCAGTTGAGGAAGCTGTTGTAAACCTGTCTCTGAGGTGACGAAGCCGAATAAAGCGATCCTCCGCTGCTGTTGTCACTTTGGGTCGTCCACTGCGATGCCGGTCTTCAACTGAGCCAGCGGCTTGGAACCGGTGCCAAAGTCGACTGATGGTACTCTGATGCACGTTTAGATGCCTGGCAACCTGACTTTGACTTTCGCCTGCATGCAGTCGGCCAATAGCAATGTTCCTTAAATTTATCGATAGAGACGCCATAAATGTCTGCTTGAAAATGAACTGAATTTTTTGTGTGTGTAGCGTTATCCTTTTATAGGGTTTCAGTTGCGTAGTCAGTGAATAGTGTTCACCCCAAATTTTGTTGCTTTCACGTGCGCGCAACATGAGCTGTGGTCAAAAATTGCGTCATAAACACTATTGACCACTATGTTGTAACGATTACAAAAACGAACGCAATTCAGGTCAACACGTGCATTTGACACTGTAAAGAACATTTGAGGCTGGTTTTTATATACCCTAGCACCAAATTTTACTTACAAACTCACAAAAACGCACCCTCGGATATCTATGCGTTTCTTTTTTTGAACAGTATAGTAGTCAGTTTGAGGCTATTTGAATCACGGTAGAGCTTTTCCATGAATGGTTCTGGTGTCGGCCATATGCGCTTTCTCTGTTTCGCATATGTTGGGCAACTTTGAAGCAGATGTTCAGCAGTCATTTTATCAGTGCCACAGTTACACTGATCGGTAGTTCCTATCTTTAGCTTGTTGAATAGATGGTATCTCAATCTGTTGTGGCCAGTGCGGAGTCTGAAGATTACCACTTGTTCTCTTCTTTTGAGCTGGTAGTATGCATCATTTTGTGTGTGACCCGGATGCACTACATCCCATTTGTTTCTGTATATGATTCTGATAAAATTCTATGCCTCCTCGAAAGTTATGCTTGCATCAGGCTCAGGTAGATTTCCACCTTCCTTTGCCAATCTGTCAGCCTCTTCATTGCTGGTGATGTTACAATGAGATGGGATCAGTCTGAAACTGAAGATAATGGGTGATACTGCTTTAATCCAAATAGAATCTTGTACAACGTCAATTATTGAAAAAAGCTGTGGAGCAACATGCAGTGGGCTGTAGAATCAGGACAGTAATTTATATACAGTATAATAGTTACTTTCACAACAGCCTCAGGCTGGCAGCATGGGTAAAACCAGGAGTGAAGTTGAAAGGCAGAAATAGTTCAATTTCCACCGCAGCTTGGAAAACACATCAGGAGGCTGACACTTGGGAGTCATGACCCAAGTGGGCCCGCCTTCTTAGAGTGTAAAGAAGAGTTAAGTAGGGAAATACGTGTCCGAGGGGGGAACCACTTCTGATAATCATAATTTATCCTGTTGTTACGCTCTGTTATAGAGATTCCTATCAGAAATGGCATACTGACTCAAGAGGATGACCACAGAGATTATATCCGTGAATTGTTCAGTTCAGTTAGTCAACATATAAACATTTCATCGTCACCATCTGCCTTTCTGATCCTTATGTATCATGGAACGACCACTGCAGGCAGTCCCCCCTACGTACACGAACACGTCGGAGCTATAAATAGCTCATTTGTTGCACAAAGGATTTTAACATTTATTTAATTATTGTAGACATTTGGTCTTGGATTGTTCCATTGTTATTTGTGTTTTTACCTTGTTAATTGTTTAAAAACTATTGAGACTCTGATGGTACATTCATTCAACCATGACCCTGTCAGTTGCCTACAGAGTACAGGCCTTCAATAGACTCATGCTCTCCTATCCCGTACCATCAGCTTAAAGTTTTTCACTGTCTTCATCATAATTTTCATCACTATCCTCAGTTATCTTCTCTCTGTACTTTTCGGGTCTGCCTTCTTCGTATGTTACAGGGACCCAAAAGAGAAGCCAATAATAGTAACCTTATAACCTACCATGCATGTCGTAAAACGACTTTGGAGGTTTGGGCATATCGCAGGTTACCCCACCCGGTAGAAACGTTAGACAACACAAACTTTTAACAAAGAATATGATTTTACCTACTTGTTAATTTTACTGTTTTTTTCATGAAGCTTATCAATTCTGGTTCCTTGTTGCCTAGCCTACTAACATTTGATGTTGATGTTTTAATCAAATTCCTTTCTCGTACTCCTTTAACGTTTCAGTTGAAACCTGTCTGTTTGTTCTCCTGTTTAGTTTTGTTAGCAATAAAATAACCACTACCAGCTTGCTAAGTCTGTCGCAGCAGCACCCCGTCTCCGTTGGCCAGCAACTTTTCAAGGTAACCCCGGCATGTCTTTATGGCTACCGTATCTAACCCACGCCATACTCCACCCCCCCTTCCCCCAGCTTAGTAATCTCTTATTTTCCGCTTCCAAAGGTTGTTACAGCCGTGAGTTTGAGTTGAGGATAAGCTCTCACTGCAGATAAAATACTTCTATGGCACGCCCCTCAAGCAGCCTCTGACAACCAAGTCCAGCTCCCGGCCTTCACGTGTGGCTCAATTTGAGCCCGGCGGAATTGTTTCCACTGACGGGAGAAGGGGCAAAGGCGAGCAACTGGCGCCTTACAACCAGCAGCTTCGGGCAGATAGGGCTCGTGATCCTTGGTTGGTAGCTTATCTAAGAGAAGGAACTCTGAATTCAGACCACCGCTTCCTTGCGGGAATATCCATTTATGTAATTGGCTTTGGGAGTAAACCCTGCGGATAAATCCGGAGTCGGAGTCCCTAAGGCAGTTGTGGCGTTAAAGTTTATATTCTTCAGTTGATTGTTTGTGCTCGTTTTCACACTGTGTCTAGGTTTATATATCATAGGTCCACAAGATTCAGGACAGCCACAATAGTTCATTAACGATACTTTCTATGACTCGAAGATTCCACACAACGATCAATATAACAGCTGGATATTTTAGTAACATTCCATTTATTATTCACGTAGACAATACATCATTACACAGCATGCATAATTAGGTAGATTCAGCAACTCCTATAATCCGTAGGTCCATATAAACATTACCTCATTCCTATTCCTACCTTTAGTTGTATTTAATAAACATTAATATGTTTCAAGACACTTCTATTTTAACATTTCCCATATTTCTACCATTGGGTAGAACACACACACAAGTCGCCCATTCAGGGTCAACACACGCTCTGTCCATCTTTCCTCCACACTGCTCACGTCATGTGCGCAATACACATATCGACAAATCACTATCGTGCAGCGCTCATCAGCACCAAAATCCTATTTATTTTCTGGCGTGTGGCGTGCAATAGCCAGCGCCACAGCAGTCTAATGTTGATTCGACATTATTCTGGCAACTCCTGCGATGTGGCTGGTACCAAACTGTATCGGCTATTGCCGTTCCTTTGGATCTACCAGCTGCGTGAAGACGGGGAACATGTTGCATGGGCAACAGCTTGATCTCCATATAACTGTGCCCAAGCTGGCGCCCTGGAGAGGACGAAAGCTGCGGTATATAACGCCTGCGTCACCAACACACTCCTATATGGCAGCGAGACATGGACAACCGATGCTAAGCAAGAAAGAAGGCGCAATACCTTCCATTTACGGTATCTACGACACATCCTCGACATCTCGTGGAAAGATAAAGTGACAAATGTCGAGGTGTTGTCACGTGCTGGCCTTCAAAGTATGAGATGTACACGCTGCTTAGACAGCGCAGACTTCGCTGGCTTGGCCATGTTCGCCGCATGGAAGATGGTCGCATCCCAAAAGATATCTTCTACGGACAATTAGCAGTTGGCAAGAGAACAGTTGGGCGACCACAGCTGAGGTTCAAAGATGTGTGCAAGAGAGATATGAGGGCACTGGACATGGATCCAGCATCATGGGAGGATGAAGCTGCCGATCGCACCAAGTGACGATGCTATTTACGGCGCCACCTCAGATTGGGCAAAGAGAGGCTCCCACAACAAGCAGAGGATGGGAGAAAACGTCGAAAGGAGCACCAGGAAAATAAGCAGCGGAGGGCTGTCACCTCAGGGGCGCATTTCCATAGTCAGTTATGACTGAAGGGGCTATTATTATTATTATTATTATTATTATTATTATTACTATTTTCCACCCGTTTCCTACGTTCCTTGTTATTTTCTAAGAGGTTTTCTCACCTTTGTTTGCTGTTTGTGGCTGTGGGTAGAAACTGAAATGTCCACAGTTACTAGTGTATTGTTCATGTGTAAATCTGACTGAAATGTCCACAGTTACTAGTGTATTTTTCATGTGTAAATCTGACTGAAATACCATTTTTAAAAATATATTAAAAAAAACCGTCTGTTATAAATACTTGTTTTTGTCTTGCTGACCTTGTGCAACTCGTAAAACTTTTATTACACATAAGGGAGGGAAACCCGAGGCCTGAAAACAGTAAATTAATATGAAACAAATATAAAGGTATGTTATCAGGCACTCGTAGGAAATAAAGAAGTAGAACACCAGACAACAGAAAAACAACAGACATGAGTGGCTTACCCAGGATTTGAACACTGGACCTTCCGTGCGACAACCCCGCCTAGCCATGCAAGCTTCTGTTGTCTGGTGTTCTACTTCTTTATTTCCTGCGAGTGCCTGATAACATACCTTTATATTTGTTTCATATTAATTTACTGTTTACAGGCCTCGGGTTTCCCTCCCTTATGTGTAATAAATGTTTATACAATACCAAACCTACCCACTATCCTGTTCTCACTGTTCTAGTCTACTATCATTTACTGGACACAGTATTAAGGTCCTTGTCTTGTTGGATTCGGCCTATACTGCTTGATAGAAATACAACAGAAGTGATTGCGTCATTAATAGGCTGAACTGCCCATGGTGGACTTCTGGTGTCGTGTATTGTGGTTCGCACTGTTGACCTGCCATTGAAACATCATTTTTGATGATGCGTAGATGGCAGGGCGGATAGTGTGATTCGCTTGCATGGCTAGGCGGGGTTGTCGCACGGAAGGTCCAGTGTTCAAATCCTGGGTAAGCCACTCATGTCTGTTGTTTTTCTGTTGTCTGGTGTTCTACTTCTTTATTTCCTGCGAGTGCCTGATAACATACCTTTATATTTGTTTCGTAAAACTTTACTTGGCAACGCGTGTTGTCGCAATTTTCGTTATAAATCTCAAAATTTGAAAACATGAAAAGGAACTATATAAATTATAACTGCCAGAAAAGTGCAGGCCTTCAACAAGTGCACATTGCCTGTCCTGTGCCGTCCGTTTGTCTCATTCCGTGTTTGATGAGATGGCTGTCTCAGACACCTCTATCTGGTAGACGTTGACTTTTGCCTTATGTTTCCGTGTTTGTGTTCGACTTTGAGATTGATATCAAAGTATTGCTGCACATGTTGTATTTGTCAGTTATTTCTCTGCTACTTAGATCATCGTGATCTTCGAAGTTGGGGTGAATTTCCAAATAACGTTTTTTTAGCTCTTTCAATTCTTACTTCTGTCTCTCGGTCTAATTTCTTCTGTAGAGACCGTACGGCCGAGTGTCGTGGGTTAATGAATCCCTCTGGTTGTGTCATTGCTAGATTATAACGATAAGGTGAACGGATATCTTTTTCCTCTTCAAGTACTATGACAACTGGCGTGGGAAAACATGACTGTCTACAACTTCATGTCCCCTGTACTGTTTATCATTTCTGTTGCTGACATTGTGCATACCGTGATGTCACACTGTGCAGTATGTTTTCTCTTTTCCGTCCTTTATTTCTGTTGTCTTAAATCGTCCGGTTGTTACAGTTTATTCCAGATTTCACCTTCTCATAACATGGCCAAAGAGAGTGGAATATTTCTTTCTCATCATCATCATCATCATCATCATCATTATCATCATAATCATAACCCTCCACTCCCAAAGGAGCATAGGCCTTCAACAAACACATGCCAAGTCCTCTTGTCACGTGCCATCATCTCAAGTTCTTTCCACGTTCTCCTTATCATTTTCACCTCTGTTTCCAGCTCTCTTCTCCATGTTCTTCTTGGTCTACCTCTGCCTCTCTTGCCCTTGGGGTTCCAGAACAAGGACTGCCTTGTAATGCTATCAACAGGTTTCCTCAGTGTGTGTCCTATCCATCGTCATCGTCTTCTTCTCATCTCTTGTTCCACTGGCACTTGTCTAGTTCTCGTCATCAGTTCCACGTTGGTAACCTTTTCATACCATTTTAATCCCTCTGTTCTACGCAAGCACCCATTTATAAATGTCTGTAACTTTTTGGTTGTTGTCTTTGTAGTTCTAAATGTCTCAGAGCCATACAATAGTACTGACTTCACATTTGAGTTGAAGATTCTTATTTTCGTGTTGGATCCGATTTCTCTTGATCTCCATACATTCCTGATCTGTATTGTCGATGTTCTCATAACCCAGTCTATTGCTAGTAAGAAAAGAAATGGAGACAAGAGGCACCCCTGTCACACTCCCGTTCTTATCCCAAACGGTTCTGTAAGCTGTCCTTCATGAAGAACTCTGCATGTCATGTCTTCATATGTTTTCTTTATTAAATTAATGATCTTCAGGGGAACTCCATAAAGCCACATCAATTTCCAAAGTGATTCTCTGTCTACACTGTCAAATGCCTTTTCGTAGTCCACAAATCCAATGTATAGTGATGAATTCCATTTCAGAATTTGTTCAACTATTATTCTCAAAGTGGCTATCTGGTCTGTACAGGATCTGTTTTGTCAAAAACCTGCTTGTTCATCTCTCACTTTCTTGTCTATGGACTCTTTTAATCTCTCGAGGATAATCCTGTTTAATACTTTTCCTGGCACGATAGTAACATTATTCCTCTATAATTTGTGCACTCTTGTAAATTTCCCTAGTTAGGCAACTTAACCAGATATCCTTCCTTCCATTCTGTTGGTATTTCTTCCTTTTCCCTGACTTTACCAAGTAATTTATATAACATCTCTGTAGCCGTGTCGATATCTGCTTTGATGGCTTCTGCTGGAATGCCATCTGGTCCAGCAGCTTTTCCATCTTTTAGAAGCTTTATGGCTTTCTTTATTTCTTCCTTCGTTGGTCTTTCACAGCTGATTTGTAGCTCTTCTTCTGCTGGCTGGATGTCCGGCGGGTTTTGTGGAGCTGGTCTATTGAGAAGGTCCCCAAAATATTCTGTCCACCTCTTCATTTGCTCTTGTATATTGCTGAGCAGTTTTCCATTCTTGTCTTTTATGAGGCAGCTTGTTTGCTTGCATTTCCCTGATAGCTTCTTTGTGCTGTTATACAGTTCTCTCATATTCCCTTTTTCTGCAGCATCTTCTGCCTCTCTTGCCAACTCCTCAATATACTTCCTCTTGTCTCTTTTGATACTTCTTTTTACTTCTTTGTTTGCTTCTGTGTACACTTCTTGAGCCTTGGCTTTGGAACTTCTGGTTTGCTTGTGTTTAAATCTGCTTTCTTGTTTTTTCTGTCTTTTATCTTTTTGATGGTTTCTATTGTTATCCATGCTTTTTATTGTCGTTCCCTTTCCCCCAGTATTTCTTCACATGTCTCATTCCATACAGTTTTGATTTGCTGCCAATAGTCTTCTGTATTCTCTACATCTTCTAGCTGCTGGAGCACTTGGAATTTGTTGGATATTGTGACCGCAAATTTGTCTCTTGTTTCTTGTTTTCTTAGATGTCCTACATTAAATTGTTGTCTATAACTTTGCATTGTTGCATATCTCTTGAGTTTCATTTTTACTTTGGCTATGAGAAGGTGGTGATATGATGCCACATCTGCTCCTCTATATACCTTTACATCCTGCAATGATGATCTAAACGTCTTGTTTATTCATATATGATCAATCTGATTTCCGTTCTGTGGTCTGGTGATATCCATGTTGCTTTGTGTATTCTCTTATGTGGAAACATGCTTCCTCCTATAGCCAGTTGATTTGAAGCACAGAAGTTTGAGAATAGTTCCCCATTTTCATTCATTATTCCTAGCCCATGTTTTCCCATGATTTCTTCAAAGCCAGTGTTGACTGTACCTATCTTCGCACTCATGTCACCCATCAAAATTGTGATGTCTCTTCTTTTTACTTTCTCCATAATTTCCTGCAATCTAGTATAACATGCTTCTTTCACAGACTCTTCTTTGTCATTAGTTGGTGCATAACATTGGATGACATTTACATTTACTGTACCTATCTTCGCACTCATGTCACCCATCAAAATTGTGATGTCTCTTCTTTTTACTTTCTCCATAATTTCCTGCAATCTAGTATAACATGCTTCTTTCACAGACTCTTCTTTGTCATTAGTTGGTGCATAACATTGGATGACATTTACATTTATTTTCTTTTTAGCTGTTTTAAAAGTAGCTGTTATTATTCTGTGTCCAACGGCTTCCCATTCAATGAGTGCTTTCTGTGCTTCTTTAGATAACATAAGAGCTACCCCTTCACTGTGGTGTGAACTTTCGTCTTCATGTCCTGAGGACAGCACCAATTCACCTGTGATGAGTTTCTTCCTGTCTACCCCCTTCCACTTTGTTTCACACAGTCCCAGAACCTCGATTTTACATTCCCTCATTTCTGCTGCTTCTTGTGCCGCTTTCCCTTGTTCTTTCAATGTCCGAACATTCCAGGTGCCAAATCTGGAAGTTCTCCTAGAAGAAAGAAGGTTAGTCAGTAACACAGACTCCTTTCGGCTTTCTCTGTGTTGCATCATACGCCTCCCTGCGAGAGGACCTTCCCCTGTCTTGGATGGCTGTGTTTTATTTTCCTTAATTGACTTGTCCATGTTTGTTGAAGTTTTTTGTGGTTTACATTTTTTTACAGGATGGGGTAACCAGCCCCATGCCCAACCCTCCTTAGTTGATTTCTACGACATGCATGGTAGAAAACAGTGATAGCATTCTTTGCTCTCTTTTCGGGCCCCCGTAACACTTCTTCTTCTTCTTTGATCCTTAGCCGCCGACCGTCAAAGCAGTCAGTGCCCATCACGCCTAGTGGCGTCTTGTAGGGCAACAACAAATTGATTCCACTTTGCTCGGTCGGCGGCGATCCTTCGTACAGTGCCCCAACTCTGGTTCATTTTTTGCATCTCAGCCTCCGCAGTCCTCCGCCAGGTTGTTTTTGGTCGGCCTCTCTTTCGTTTTCCTTCAGGGGTCCAAAGCATAGCTGTTCTTGTGATGGCATC
This sequence comes from Oreohelix idahoensis, assembly GCA_024509875.1. Taxonomy (NCBI): domain Eukaryota; kingdom Metazoa; phylum Mollusca; class Gastropoda; order Stylommatophora; family Oreohelicidae; genus Oreohelix; species Oreohelix idahoensis. The sequence continues at coordinate 149,854 of JAMPIV010020406.1, forward strand.
GGGGTCTCTTCTGAGGACATGGCCAACCCAGCTCCAGCGTCTGCCAGCTATGATGGTGTGCATGTCCTCTGGCTTGCTCCGAGTAAGCAGATCTTGGTTGGTGATGGTATTCGGCCAAAAGATTCTGTGAATTTTTCTTAGGCATGTTGTGTGAAAAGAGGACAATTTCGACATTTCCTTCTCTGTAACTCTCCTGCATTCCGCACCATAGAGAAGCACAGAAAGCACACAGCTCTGATATAATCTTAATTTTGTGCTTGTGCTGTATTGACAGGACTTCCAGATGTTGTTTAGGCTAAAAAAGGCTGTTCTTGCCTTATTCATTCTGATGTTGATGTCTTAGCCTGCCCCGCCGTCTGGTGTTACTATGCATCCTAGGTATGTGAAGGTGTCTGTCTGTACCAGTTGCTGAATCCTTACTGATATGGGCTCAGGGTTGCTCACATTGAGCGTCATGACCTCTGACTTCTTTAAATTGATGTTCAAGCCCACCTGCTGGCTAAATTTATTAAGTCTATCCGTTTTTTCCTGGATGTGTTGATGTGAATGTGCTAGTAGTGCAGTGTCATCTGCATATTCCAGATCTTCCATTGTAGAAAATGTAGTCCATCTTATTCCTCTTGGACTGCCCTCTGTTGTCTGGCGCATCACCCAATCTATGACTGTTAAAAATAGAGTGGTTGATAAAGGGCATCCCTGTCGTACTCCTGTCTTCACCTCAAAGGTTAGGTTGCTCTGGCCAACACTACACGTAAAGTTGGCATAGAGGCATTTTATGATTGACACTATGCAGCTTGGAATTCCATAAGCCCTCAGTATTTTCCATAAACTGTCCTTATGTATGCTGTCAAAAGCCTTTTCAAAATCAACGAAATTAATGTACAGCTGTCTTTGCCATTCTGAGCACTGCTCTATAATGTTCCTGAGAGTGAATATATGATCTACACATCTTCTGTTCTTTCTAAATCCTGCTTGTTCTTTCCTCAGTTTGTGGTCTACTGCTTTTGAAATTCTCTGTATAATTATCCTGCCTAGTATTTTGCTGGGAACTGAGAGAAGAGTGATTCCTCTCCAATTATTGCAGTCTGCAAGATCTCCCTTCTTGGGCATTTTGACAATTATTCCTTTGTTCCACTCTGATGGTGTTGTTCCCTTTTTCCAGACTTGTGCAAATAGTGGTTCTAATAGTTCTGCTGCTAGCTCAGGATCTGTCTTAAATAGCTCTGCATTTAAGTTATCATGGCCAGGAGCTTTTCCGTTCTTTAACCCTTTGATTGCTGTGATGATTTCTTCTTTTCGTGGAATGTCTGTATTTAAACCTAGATCGTTTTCAGCCTCAGGAACATTCAATTGTGTCTCTGGTGGTTCCTTATTCAGAGTTTCTCTGAAATGCTCTGCCCATCTTGTTTCCTGTCCCTTTGCTGTCGTGATGAGATTTCCTTGCTTATCTCTTACTAATGTAATATTGTTTGCACCTCGTTTTCCGCTGATGAATTTAGTTATTTTGTATACTGTGCTTTGTTCATTTCTCAGTGCTGCCTCTTCTGCCTGTCTTGCAAGATCGTCTAGGAAATTCCTTTTGTTGGCTCGGGTTTGGCGTTTAACTTCCTTGTCCAGCTAACTGTACTGTTCGCTATATAGTTGCTTTAACCTGGGGGACTTCGCTTCTGTTTTCTTTCTTTTCATTTCCTTTCTCAGTGTTATGGTGTTTAATGTTTCTGGTGTTATCCAGTCTTGCTTCTTCCTCGTTCGCCCTGAAAAGGACGGTGGTTGCGTTGTGTCTGTTTACGCCGTAGCTGTGATATCTGCACCTTTCGGTCGACACATCCGACTTCAGCACGGCATTTTTTGGGACCGGGTCTGCGTTCCCTCTGCGATCCGTACTCGCTCAGCCAGGCTGCACTGCTGCACACTGTTTCCAGGACCACCACGTGGAGGTGGAGTACGGTCTTGACCAGCTCTGGTTCGCTGACCCTGATGCAAGCAGTCAAGCTATGGGTCGCTGACTGCATTCTCTAATGCTGCATCTTTTGGTCCCTGGTGTTATCCAGTCTTGCTTCTTCCTTTCCTGGAATCCCAAGCATGATTTGCTGCTTTCCTTATATATTGTTGAAATGGTGTTGAATTTCTGGTCTATATCACCAGTCAATGTCTTTTCCTGACTTTTGGCAAATTGATATCGTTTCTTTATATCAGCCGCAAAAGCTTTTCTGGTAAGGGGGTCCTTCAATTTGCTGATGTCAAACCTTTTCTGTGTAGTTACAGTTGGTCCAGCCCTTCTTAGTTTCACTTTCAGTTTTGCTACTACTAAATGGTGATCACTTCCCACATCTGTACCTCTTCTTACCTCCACATCTTGTAATGCATGTCTCCATCTACCGTTAATCATGATGTGGTCTATCTGGTTTCTGTCCCGACCATTTGGTGATTCCCATGTTAATTTGTGAATTTCTTTATGTGGGAAACGTGTTCCTCCAATGACCAGGTTGTTAATACTACAGAAAGTTATTAATTTATCCCCATTTTCGTTTGCTGTTCCGCTGCCGCATTTCCCCATTACTCTTTCATTATATGTATTATGTGTACCAGCTTTCGCATTGAGGTCTCCCATTACTATAATAAGATCATATCTAGGTGTGTCTTCTATTTCTTTCTGCAGTTGTTGATAGAATTCATCCTTGACCTCTTCATCGCTGTCATTCGTTGGTGCGTAGCATTGTATTATTGGTGAATCTACCTCTCAATCTTAATCTTATCAGTCTGTTGTTGATGGGTTTCCATTCCAGTAATGTCTTTTCTATTCCTTTCTGTAGAATAATGGCTACACCTTCATTGTGCTGTATCATCCTCTGTTCCAGAGTAAAGTATTGTTTCTCCTGTTGCTGTTTTAACTTTTCCTGCCCCTGTCCATCTGTTCTCGCTTATCCCCAGAATGTGTAACCTATAGTTTCTCATTTCTGCCGTGACCTGTTTTAGTTTACCCGTCTCATTCATTGTCCTGACATTCCAAAATCCTATTCTTGTATCATGTTTTGCGGTCAGGACGTCCGTTCTCATGTATTTATGTCTCTTAGCTTTTTACCTACTGGTAATATTTCTCTTCTCTCTGTTTTTACTTGTTTATTCAGTGTACGTCATTACAATTTTACAGGTTGCTTGACATTTGAAAGCTGTTTAAAAAGTTTAAAAAAATTGGAGCTTGTTTGATTCCAAACTAAACGGACGTTACAAATTTGACTTCCGATAGGTGAGTGTTTACATTGAATTTGTCACATTTCCGTTATATTTCTCGTATAGAAACGGTCCAACGAGTTTGCCATGGAAAAAAGGATACCACGATTAGAAGAATCTGCCAGATGAAGGATACCACAATTAGAAGAATCTGCCAGATGAAGGATACCACGATTAGAAGAATCTGTCAGATGTGTATTTTGATCGTCATCTTTTTTCCCTATCGTTTACGTTCTCTGCTTAGACCTTGTAGTTTTTTGTCAGTGTGAAAATAAGAATGTACAGCGGAATTGTTCTCGGTTACCTGCGCTTAAATCCGCCTCATTATCTTTCTTGAATCAATGTATTCATTATCCTTCACGGAGCATGGACCTTCAACAAAGTCAAGTCAAGCCTACGTGTTCTGTACCATCCGTTCAAGGTTATTCTATGTCGTACTTATCCCTTTCGTGTCTGTCACTAATTTCCTTTTACTTACAGTGTGGGTTCAAGAACAAGGAATGCCTTATAATGCGATTAACAGGTTTCCCAAATGTCTTTGCTCTATCAAACTCCAGTTTCTTCTTGATCTGACGTATATTCTTGTCTTATGTCTCTTTTGAATGCGCGTGCCCGGTATGTATGCTAGAGGTGCTAGATATAGTTATAAAACAAAGTGCAGACAAAGGATTCCGCCTGAGCAGAAAATAAAACAACAATCACAAAAACAGGAAACAGGAAGAGTTGTTATTTCGAAACAAAAGATCCCATCTAAATAAAGATTAATGGTAAACAGAACAACATAACTATTTTGATGTAGGATTTCTGTGAAATAATCTGCCCATTTGCCTCTTGTTCTTCCTCGTGCTCTAAAACCAGATCTTCTAGTGTTTTAGACACCTAGTAGTAATTGAGGGGGACTCGATTCTCATAAGATGGACAAACCACTGTATTTTCTGTCTCTCTATGTATTTGATATAGGATGTATTTCTTACAATTTTTATGATGTCATCATTCCTCATTATGTCTGTCATACAGGAGAGACAGAATGTAAAAGTAAAGGTAAAGGTCAAGGATCCCGTTACACGCCCATTGAGGCATATTGGGAATATGGTGTTAGGCCTATATTTTCTTGACCATCGGCACACTAGGGGTCACACATAAGAATTTCACTATGTTATCTGTGTACGCAATTTTTTCTAATGCAAGGTAAATAACTCTTGGAATTGGAGTTACGTTTTACTTTAGGTGGTCACCTGTTCTTATGACCTTCGGTTGCCGATATGATTGTGGGTTGACCGATGTTGGGTCATGTCCATTTATGGAGCGCTCAGGCCCACTTTTCTTGTAAACGTTTGTCAAACTGCGTCGATAGTTATTTCCTATCCTTATAAGGCTCGATTTTAAATGTCGTTCTTAGAATGTGCCCATAGCTTCGACGTTGTGTGAATTGTATTCAAATCGAACGGTTCTGCGCATGTCTGTTGTTTGGTTGTGGGTTTTTGTACCAGTTTGATTCACCATTATTATGCTGTCTGCTGTCGAATGTTGTGCTGACTATGTCGATATAATGAAGACTGTTCTACATGTTAATGTCTACACATCTTGTCATTGTGGCGTCCCAATAAATGATGGAAACGTCACTAGCAGTTACAACATTCATTGACTTTCTACGTCGTGAGTTTATGTGACGTCCTGTGTGGACTCTACTTTACTGCTACCTGCTTGACTCCACATATACATCATATACACAAACCAGACCAAAGACACCATACTTCTGCGCCTCCATCATCTCTGGTGTCTAGTGGTGATACATCCATATTCTACATCCACCCTCAACATTTGGTGGCTAATCACCTTTATCAGTGGTCAGCATCACGCCGGCCGCCTTAACCTTCCCAGAGTTGCTCTGGTACCCAATTCATGAGGCTGGGTCGAATATTAAGTATTTTTTTTTATTAACCGAAGTGTCCGAAAATTTTGTTGTATGATTAACAAAAAAATTAATTAAGTAGGTAAAAGAGCCGAAATACTTTTCTGAGTGTGGGACCTGATAGTTGGAACTGTTCTGATGACCAGGTTACCTTCAGCTGTAAGGCTGTGTATAGAGCTTCCTATCATCATAATGCGCTTAAAAGTAAATATAAGCATAAAAATACTTTGTTTTCTCATTTGTTCCCACTCTATGTTTCTTATGTGTATGGCTTTGCACTTTCCGCTGTAAGTTGTAAACCAAAAGTGCATGGTTTTAACCAGGGCTGAGAATGATTAAAAAACTCTTAATGGATTACAATTTCTTTAATCGAAGATTAATAGATCAATTTCGAACAATTTGAAAAATTAAAACAAATCATATTACAAATTTTAAAATAAATCACTAACGACTTTATTTATGTTACTTGATATAAGGCAACATCGTCCTGAAAATATAATGAAAATACTGAACAGTTACAAGCAAACAGTTGATTATTGTTGACCATACTTTCAAATTCCATATCACAAACCTCTAACATAACAAATGCTCTTGCATTTAAGCAAAAAAAATGTAAAAATAGTTCCAAAAATTGAATAATCGGTAAAAATTTGTTTTAACAATGAAAGGATTAAACAAATATTAACCGATTAATCGATTAATTAATCATGAAAGATTCCAGTCATATTTTAAACCTGTCTATTTTCAGAGGTTGTTATTTTGTCAATTTAATACCGTGTTCGGTTTGGCGTGGTTTATCATTTTGTTACACAGTGTCTTATTCTATTTTGTCTTTTAGGTCCCTGAGAAGCATATATTTTAACTTGTTTATGTCAGGCCTCACTGAGCTGTGCTACCTCGTCAGGTTTGTTTTACATGACTTCTTTTTACAATTTTGATTATGTGCATTTGTATTTTTCAACACCTGTTTCCGGTTTTCGTCTCCATATATTTTTGGAACACTCTCTGTTTCATTAACCTAGTTCCACTTTCTGATGCCATGGGCTTGTTCTCAATAATGAATGCCTGTGACGTGTATATGTAAACAGATCCCTCATTATCCGTCCACCTTTGCTTCCCCATCCAAGGTTTATAATTTGCTACGCGAAAACCACGAAATTCGCTGTTCGTAGACTTACTTTGAAGCCACGCCTATTTTCCTGTTTACATGCACAAATGAGTGTGATAAAGTCCTTCTTTTCTTCCAGTTAATGATATCCACCAAATGATAAATATAAGTTGATGGAAGCAGACATCATCATCATCAGTTGATAAACTCTTAATACACGACCCTTGCCCTGAGCAAGAGACATGCTGAGAAATCTGAAGCTCGCTCGAACATCACCAGAGTTAAATACTGTGTTGTTGTGTTGCTCGTGGTTCGAGTATGGAATGTCAACTTGACCTACGCAGTGGTGTGTAGACATAGATGGAGTGTATAATGTGCGAATGATAGGAAGAGTTCGTGGTGTTGACAAATGTTCTTTTCTCACACTCATGTATGGCTGGAAGTCATCGACACCAACGACTGTGTACCTTTACTAAAGTTTAATTGGACGTACACACTCGACAGCACAGATAGTGACAAATCACAGGTTGGCATAATACATCATGGTACAGTGGATAAATGGTCTTGCAATGTTATGTTACATGGGCACTCATGTAGAATAATAGTATAATGGACTGTCAGTAGCCAAGCACTCAGTATTGCCCATCTATATATATATATATAATCATCTGACTTCACTGACTGAGCACGTCACTCAGCTTATAAATAATATTCCAGATGGCTAGTAGAGCTAACCTCGTCTAGCGAAGATTCTGTAACATAATGTTCAGCACAGTTTTTTCATATAATACGAAGCCAAATCACACCTCTCTCGCGACACATCCGCCGAACAGCCTTTGACCTCTCTAGAGACAACAGAACATATAGTTCGACTTAGATATGTAAAGATATACAGATATAAGACAGACTCGTCCTACTCAGACAAACAATACACATAAATTCAGGCCATAGATATTCTGAAGCAAGAACAATCTATTACTACCCAAACAAAGAATAAATCGCAGTAAAACTGGATTCATCCGCGGAGTTCGATCGAAAGAGACGGCACAACTTTCAAGGGAAGTAACTCAATAATGACTTTCCCTTAAGCACTAAAAAATATCTATTTTGTTTACAAAATATTTGCGAACATAACAAGTATACCAATGTATAATATTGTAAGATATCAAAGACTGCACGTAACAGAGTGTTTACAAACAGACCTATTAGCTAGGCACGACCTGACAGATAACAGTCAGCGAGTTATGATTCGCTTAGCTGAGTTCTCACGCGAAGCTGAATGTCAATCATCGGATAGTGACATAAAGCACGTGATGAAACTGATCAGACTTTGTAGCCACTTCAAAGGGCGATATTATATTTCCCGGTCATCTGTGATGTTCAAAATTTCAGGGGGACTTAAGTATTATTAAGGATGTGATCTACGAAGGGGTAGACAACTCTAAGACTGCCTGTTCGTACGACTCACGTGTGTGATGTTCGTCGGCAAACGCCGGGAGAGCGAATGGCAAAACCTTTCATCTTGGGAAACTTAGATTTCCGAATTCCCCAAAACCCCGAAAGTGAGACTTTCGTCATCTTGTAGAGATATTGCAGGAAATCTGTATATATTCTGCATGCACGTTAAATCAGGTATCAGTCTCTCTCAAAATAATATAGATAAATCTAAGCACGCCAGACTAGGAACCATTTATTCGCAAAATGTGTTAAATTGTCGTGGGGATTTAAATTTCTGATTGTGGTAATAATTTAAGTTGTGCTTAAGTATTAAATGTGTTAAGAGTTTTACCAATTTTATTCACTGCTATTTCCTAGCGTTAAGACTAGCGAAATAGAAAACGCGCGGATATTTTCTTGCCAGTGGTTCAGTAATGTAAAATCCATCAACCAATGTTTTAGCTGACTTAAGTATAATGTTAAAAGTGACGGAGTAGTGTGCGCATTATATTTCGTGGTGTATAAAAATATTTTAAATGACTAGTGTTTATATCAGGTGTTGAATACCGATAGACGCCGACAATCAACTAGCTAGTAATGACAGGCGATATTTGTTTAGGAAAGTAGTCATAATTAAATTATAACTTTTATCGTGTGCTGAGTGTTTTACAAAAAGTTGGGGGGGGGGGGGGCTACATGCCGACACCCCAAATCCGTACTTGCTAAACGAAGCGCGATAGTATAAGCTTAACATTCCGTGTGCCTTTTAAATTTAATTAGAGGACGGAGAGAATAAGAGATCACTTTACGCGTGATAGCATAGGATTGTCATTTTGGTTAAATGTGTGTTTTCTTCCCAATATAGGTTGGTCAAAACCAGCGGCCAGCGTGTTTTCTCTAATTGTAGGCCTTTTCTCAGTTACTGAAGGACGAGCTGTAACGTGAGGTAAACTGGACCTATAATTATCCAGATTTGTTTTATTCAATTTATCAGCCCGCTGCGGCAACAAACATAACATTTTCCTCGACTACTGACAGTCGTTTTCACAAGAGAATTTTTTTTATCCAAGAGAAACACTGTTTCTTAATCGGCACTCTTCCCAGAGAAAAGTCGAGAGATTTATAATCATCAATTTTAACGTAACAGTCTTAGCACCTAGAGGCTAGACAAGACAGGAACTATTTTCTCCTGTGTTTATAACTGTGAACACCCGAGAACCCATTGCTTCAAGAAACATATCGTCCAGAAAAATTAACTTACCAATTTGGCGACTACCTGGAAATTATTATTCAATACCAAGGCTAGTCTGGGGCCATATTTGGGCGACCCACCTGAAACTATAGGCATACTATTGTTGTATGTTTTTTTTCGAAGGATACCTACATCAAGTATTGGGTAAGCAAGTATGTTTGTTGTGGCCACAGAATGACAGAGTGAAAGACCGAGAGAGAGAGAAAAACTATTTTCCTTTTGTTACAATCAATGTACTCACTTCTTTTTTGTTTGTTCGCTAACTCGATTAGTTACTGGATAGCTAAGTAGAAACTTTGTTCTTTACTATACTGTCTATTCTATACCCTAGTGTTAATCTTTGACCTTTTGGGGTTATTAACTTCTTGCGGGATCTTTTCTCAACAGAGGAGAGGGCACTTATGGGGTTATTTTCATATCTCTGTAAACTTGATTTATATTGATATATATATGTTTGATGTTGTGAGAAGTTTAAATGATAAAAAAAAAAAAGAGTGTCTTGTTGTCACATAACTGTATGTGTGTGTATAGGTAACTTATAATTAACATTATAGGAAGTGTGACAGATCGTCTTCTTTAATCATAGTTGTAAAGATAGGCTGGACTAGAGAAACCACTCATTCCAGAGACGGATCTTCACTTTAATCTATCTCACTCGTGGGAATCTATTCTAACACCTTTTTGTCTCATATATCCCAACATTCTGCTCTACTCAGACGGGACCATATAAATCCCCATACCTATCTTTTTAAATTTACGACAACGCCCCATCCACTGCAAGTATTTCCTCACTTTTTGATCCACATTTATTTGTCTCTCCGTCGTGCTTTCCCACGTGCTACGAAGGTCAAACTGGCAGAGTGGTTAGAGCGCTTGTTTCGCGAAACAAATTTACCGGGTTCAAATCCTGCTACCGTCTAGCTGCAGTCTACCCAGCAGTAAATGGGTACCCGAGTTCGCTCTTGAGTCAGAGAAGGCATAGGCAGTGAGGAAGAGAACTGGTCACTCCATCCCATAAATCTGAGAACTAGTATAGAGGTCTCTAACACTTCACTTCTCTACGGTAGTATCTGCAGTGACACTGCCTACCATTATTTGTACAGTCTAGGATTGAAGCTATCATGATATTGTCTGTGTCTTCTCTGTTTATCCAGTTTTAAAATTATTTTCTCTGCTTATTCATTGTATGTAATCTTTTAATTATCGTCACCTTTCATCTCCCTAAGAAGCATAGGCGTTCAACAAATTTATACCAGGTCACCCTGTCCTGTGCCATCAGGTCAAGGTCTTTCCACGTCTTCTTCAAACATTTAATGTCTATCTCCACTTCTCGTCTCCACGTGTTCGTCGATCACCCTTCACCTCTATAACCCCGGGGATTCTAGAACAAGTACTACCTTGTATTGATATCAGCAGGCGTCCTCAGTGTGTGTTCTGTCCATCGCCAGCTTCATTTTCTATTCTGTTGTTCCACTAGCACTTGTGTGGTTCTTGTCATCTCTTGTTCTACTAGCACTTGTGTGGTTCTTGTCATCTCTTGTTCTACTAGCACTTGTGTGGTTCTTGTCATCTCTTGTTCTACTAGCACTTGTGTGGTTCTTGTCATCTCTTGTTCTACTAGCACTTGTGTGGTTCTTGTGTGGGTTCTTGTCATCAGTTCCACTAAACACTTGTGTGGTTCTTGTCATCAGTTCCACTAGCACTTGTGTGGTTCTTGTCATCAGTTCCACTGACACTTGTGTTGTTCTTGTCATCAGTTCCACTAACACTTGTGTGGTTCTTGTCATCAGTTCCACTAACACTTGTTTGGTTCTTGTCATCAGTTCCACTGACACTTGTGTGGTTCTTGTCATCTCTTGTTCCACTAACACTTGTGTGGTTCTTCTCATCAGTTCTACTAACACTTGTGTGGTTCTTGTCATCAGTTCCACTAACACTTGTGTGGTTCTTGTCATCAGTTCCACATTGATCACCTTGTCGCACCGTTTCAGTCCCTCTAGGATAAGTCTGTAGCTATTTGGTTGTTGGTTTTGGTGTTCTCCATGTTTCACAGCCATACAGCAGGACTGACGACATTTGAGTTGAATATTCTGATTTTATTTGTTGGGCTTGGTTTCATTCAATCACCATATAATGCGGGGAAAATCCTTTTATCTTTCTATTCTTACCAATCTCTATCCCTCCAGCTACGCATGCATTGCTGCCAATATATTTATATATCTGTCTACATTATTCCTGTTTACTTGTGTTTCTCTCTGAGTGTAACTTTCAAAATGCGTTGTAAGTATGCCTGTTTATTTCATTTTCGATTTGTTCTGAATTTGTAAATCGTCTCTTGTATGTTTTTCTCTTTGTTTACTCCCAGCATGTTTTTATTCTCTTCTCCGTGTAGGGAACGTGTGTATTATATTCTGTTTTAGTCATTATTATTCAGCTCGCAATGGAAAATATACCATTAACAGATGTACGCTAGGTCTTCGTGTCCTGTGCCATCCGTTAAATTTCATTCCATGTCTCTCTGTAGCCTTGCATTGTTCGTCGGTGTAAGTGTGGGATACATGTGCTCTCTTATACCAGCATAATACAGCCACGGTTTATTTATAACAAGACACGTGACATTTATATTTATCTTGTGGCCGTATCTGTTGTGTAATCCGGGAAGTTAAACTTGATATTTCGCGGGCAGCTAGTTAAGTTTGTACATTTTTTCTGCGGTGTGTACAAGTTACTGCCGCGGGTAGCTAGTTAAGTTTGTACAGTTTTTCTGCGGTGTGTACAAGTTACTGCCGCGAGGAGCTAGTTAAGTTTGTACAGTTTTTCTGCGGTGTGTACAAGTTACTGCCGCGGGTAGCTAGTGAAGTTTGTACAGTTTTTCTGCGGTGTGTACAAGTTACTGGGCGCGGGTAGATGGTTAAGTTTGTTACAGTTTTTCCTTGCAGGTGTGTACAAGTTTTTACTGCCGCGGGTAGCTAGTTTAAGTTTGTACATTTTTTTTTCGCGGTTTGTGTACAAGTTACTGCCCGCGGGTAGTAGTTAAGTTTGTACAGTTTTTCTGCGGGTGTGTACAAGTTACTGCCGCGAGGAGCTAGTTAAGTTTGTTTTTTTCTGCGGTGAGTGTACAAGTTACTGCCGCGGGTAGCTAGTGAACGTGGTTTGTACAGTTTTTCTGCGGGTGTGTACAAGTTACTGCCGCGGGTAGCTAGTTAAGTTTGTACAGTTTTTCTGCGGTGTGTACAAGTTACTGCCGCGGGTAGCTAGTTAAGTTTGTACAGTTTTTCTGCGGTGTGTACAAGTTACTGCCGCGGGTAGCTAGTTAAGTTTGTACAGTTTTTCTGCGGTGTGTACAAGTTACTGCCGCGGGTAGCTAGTTAAGTTTGTACAGTTTTTCTGCGGTGTGTACAAGTTACTGCCGCGGGTAGCTAGTTAAGTTTGTACAGTTTTTTTTGCGGTGTGTACAAGTTACTGCCGCGGGTAGCTAGTTAAGTTTGTACAGTTTTTCTGCGGTGTGTACAAGTTACTGCCGCGGGCAGCTAGTTAAGTTTGTACAGTTTTTCTGCGGTGTGTACAAATTACTGCCGCGAGTAGCTAGTTAAGTTTGTACAGTTTTTCTGCGGTGTGTACAAGCTACTGCCGCGGGTAGCTAGTTAAGTTTGTACAGTTTTTTGCGGTGTGTACAAGTTACTGCCGCGGGTAGCTAGTTAAGTTTGTACAGTTTTTCTGCGGCGTGTACAAGTTACTGCCGCGGGCATTTAGTTAAGTTTGTACAGTTTTTTTGCGGTGTGTACAAGTTACTGCCGTGGGTAGCTAGTTAAGTTTGTACAGTTTTTCTGCGGTGTGTACAAGTTACTGCCGCGGGTAGCTAGTTAAGTTTGTACAGTTTTTCTGCGGTGTGTACAAGTTACTGCCGGTGGTAGCTAGTTAAGTTTGTACAGTTTTTCTGCGGTGTGTACAAGTTACTGCCGTGGGTGGTTCCCGTGGGTGGTTCCCGTGGGTCTCTGAAGAGACAGAAAGAATAGACCTACTGTACCCTTAGGCATGCTGCACAGATTGACTAATATGAGGTTGTCTGTGGGAATGGCATTCTCACCATGTCAATGAAATAACCACATAAACCTCCACTACAAGAATGTTGAAGCCAACTTCCACCCAGGGGACCAACTTCCACCCAGCGGACCAACTTCCACCCAGCGGACCAGCTTCCACCCAGCGGACCAACTTCCACCCAGCGGACCAACTTCCACCCAGGGGACCAGCTTCCACCCAGGGGACCAGCTTCCACCCAGGGGACCAACTGTAGTGATGGCCGCCATCTTTCGTAAGAAGAGCAAAGAAAAGTGATAAGTAATCATAGAAGTGACAGTTTATGTGATAACGCGGAGAACGAACGAACGAACGAACTTATTTTTAAAGGGTTTAGAATTGGGCACGCAGGCCCGTCTAACATTCTGCCCTTCCTTTCTCTCGTCTTCCATACTGAATCCATTTATTCTCACATGTATCTTAAATATTACTTAAATAATAAAATAACAAAATAAAATAAAATCCCAACATTGTAACAGTACAATAACAGTTACACAGATTTACAGTACCTTATCATAATTAATACTAAACAGGACAAAATTATCTTTAAAACCCATATATGATGTTATGTAATTATTTAAGAACATAACTAAATTAGGGTGGCATATAATCTGCACTCATGATGTATTTGAAAAGTCTGTGATTGAATGATTATGGACTAAGCGTGTTTTTTAGGTCGTGTGGAAGATTATTCCACATATGAGCAGCAGAAAAAGCTAAACTTTTCTTGAATAAGTCGAGCCTAGGCTTGGGCATGTGTAATTTATTTAAGCGTTGACTGGCGTCTTCCGCTGTATTTGAAAATAGGCCACAGATACGTTGGAGCAGTCTGTGATCAGATTTTGTGAATAAATTTGGCTTTGTTGAAGAGAAAGCGCTTTCTTAGTGGTAATATGTTAATTTAAGATATGTATATGGGTCTACACACTGTGTGAGGTTTTTGTCTGAAACTAGGCGCACTGCACAAGGGGGAGGCTGAGGTGAACATATGTAAATTAGAGCATTTGTTTACCAGTGTACTGAAATGTCCGCAATGGGATGTAAATTAGAGATTCGAGTTATATAACTCGACCTTCCAGTTTTGAAAGTGACCAGACGGAAGTTACAGACTAGTCTATCTAACCGTTCGTTAGTCGTTAAGTCAAGGAGAAAAATATATCATTTCTTTGTTTACCGTTTATTTAGATTTTCTCATAAATTTTTTTTTAACCTTCTGTAAAGGAGAATAAAGACAACGGAAGCGCAACTTAACGGTTGGAAAGCCTTAGTCAAATAGATGCTTTTTTTAAAACGTGAGGCACGTGACCAGTACCTAATTTGGGCTACTATGTGACGTTGTTTCCGGTAAGAAAAAATATTATTTAATTTTAAAGCTCTATAAGACTGGACTGTCCCGTATAGATCCCCGGTAAAGCTCTATAAGACTGGACTGTCCCTTATAGATCCCGGGTTCTCCTATGAGACATAGAAAAAAGTGGCTACTGCTGCCTCAGGAATGTCGTACAATGAGGTTGTGCTTGAGGCTGGCAGCCTCATCATGTCAAACAAAATGTTGCAGATACCATCTCTGCTAAAGCATGTGACTAGCGGTCTTCCTGCACGAAGACTAGCTACAACGGTGGCTACACGCTACGTCGGGAGCAAAAAAGGTAAATGATGGTGATGATTATGATGATGATCATGATGATGATGATGATAATAATAATGATAATAATGATGATGAAGTATAGATTGACAACACTAACTGAAATTAGGAAAAAGATTTACTTCTCGGAAAAATATTGTGACGTACATCACAAAATGGTTTAAGATGGACTATCCTGTGTCCCACAAAATGTGGTTATTGGACAAGTGGCATTCCTCTGTCTATAAGGAAGGTTGCAATCAGATGGGATTTTCAGCACAAAAGTTTGCGTTTAGTTTTTCCATATTGGTAGTTATCTCCAAGAATAGCAAAAATCCAGTCAGACATATACGTTATAACAACTGTAATAA
The DNA here is from genome assembly GCA_024509875.1 of Oreohelix idahoensis. NCBI lineage: Eukaryota > Metazoa > Mollusca > Gastropoda > Stylommatophora > Oreohelicidae > Oreohelix > Oreohelix idahoensis. Next base: position 164,869 of record JAMPIV010020406.1, read on the forward strand.
TTCCAGGTTTCACGACAACCGAACGCATTTTACGGAAATGGCGACATTTTTTGGTTTCTCCTGTAAAATTTCAGAAATGCGGAATACACAAGTAATAACCTAACCTGGTGGTTCTTAATCAGGGGCAGCACTCCCTGGAAGTGTGGTACTCAACTTCTTCGGGTGCCAGGCAGGCCAAATATTTTAGATGGCTAAACATCATAAACGCATTATAATACACAGAACTCAGATGTATTTCTACAAAATAGAAACTGACAACGTGAATTCAATACGGAGCCCACATTTTAAAAATAACATTTTCTTAAGCATAATTGACAAGAGTCAGTAACATAAGGATTATTAACCTTGTCAACTCATGATTAATTTCAAATGTAAAATAGTCAATTTTCATATTTTCTAACATTTATTATAACACTTCATACATATTAAAAATTATATGTATGTCGTTCTTTCGTTATGAATATATTGGATTAAAAATATTAACATAGTTTTCAAAAAGTTTCGAATATTGCTGCGTGTTGTATTCAAATCAATTATTTTCACTATGTTTACAGCTGCATGAAAAAACGCCAGAAATTACTCACAAAAGTACTTGTAATTTATGTGCCTCTAGCGACCAGTTTCACTTTTTTCCTGATTCACTACGTGCGCGAAATGTATAAATACTAAATGTTTTTATCTTCATTTCATTGTACAAAGACAAACCGTTTATCTCTTATTGTTCGAGTCAGAAAATGATGGGGTGCGAGATTTCTTAAGATGTTGTAAAGGGGTGAACGGCTTCTTAAGATGTTGTAAAGGGTTGCGAGGCTTCTTAAGATGATGTAAAGAGGTGTGAGAATTCTTAAGATGTTGTAAAGGGGTGCGAGGCTTCTGAGGATGTTGTAAAGGGGTGCCAGGCTTCTAAAGATGTTGTAAAGGGGTACGAGGCTTCTTAAGATGTTGTAAACGGTTACGAGATATCTTCAAAAAAGTTAAGAAGCGCTGATCAAAGCCAACTAGAATATGGCGAATGTATCGTGGCCAACGTTCACAAAATCAAATAATGTTATTACCGTAAGAGGTCATTTTCATCATTCAGTCATTTCTGTTTTCCTTCGTTATGGAGGGAGTTTTGTTGATTATCTGGCAGGTTTTTGTTGTTTACCCGGTATATTTTTGTTGATTATCTGGTACATTTTTGTTGATTATCTGGCAGGTTTTTGTTGTTTACCCGGTAGATTTTTGTTGGTTATGTGGCGGGTTTTGTTGATTATCTGGTAGGTTTTTGATGACTACCTGTGTCGTACCGATAGGTTGTGAGTTATTTTTGTCCCGTCTGAGTAGAGTGGATGGTGATAAGTACGTGAGAAAAAGGTATGAGAAATAGATTTCATGGGGGAATACCTTAAGGAGAAGATATGCCTCTGGAATGAGTAAGTTTCTGTAGTCCAGCCTATCTATACGACTATAATTTAGTACAAAACAACCTTGCCCTTCTCATACACATAAATATAAGTTTAACTACACACACACACACACACACACACACACAGATATGTGACAACAAGACCCACAAACGTGAAAAAAACTACGGTTAATTGGGTATGGGTCTGACCAACACACAAAGTTAAGTTTCTTTTGTTGTTTATTATCATTTAAACTTGACAACATCAAACATCTAAAGAAAGATCAAAATAAAACCAGATTTACATACATATGAAATAGCAGAATAAATGTGCCCTCCCCCTCTGAGAAAGAAACCCCAAAAGTTAATAACTCAAAGGTCAAAGGTTAGCACTATGTTACAAAATAGACAGTAAAGAAACAAGTTCCTACTAAATGCTACCCAGTAAAGTAAACAAGTTTAAGCAAAATCCAATGTCGGTACAGTTCCTGTAACAAAGAAAAATATTCACTCTCTCTGTCATACAGTGGCCACTCAATCACGCTTACCTACTCTTGGTGATACCCTTGGAAATACAATTATCCTGAATATAAAAATTGCCAGGTTTTATTCCTAAATAGGCCGCAGTCCATCCTCTAATAAGTCAAGACTAACGAGGTGAACGCCGAATCTGGTGTGGGTTTTTCATGGATGAACAAATGTCACCGCGAATAGTTAGTGTAGCGAAACGTGCCCTTGAGATTCACAGTTAAAAAGGAGGAAAATACTTCCAGTATTGGGAAACATCTGGTTGCTAAAAATGTTACAAATGATGATGATGATAATCCTATCGGCTGACTCTATGGAGAGTGCCGATTCTGAAACAGCGTAACTTTCTGGATAAATCCGCTGAATACGACTGTCAGAAGTCGGGAGTATAAGTGTTCTTTTGTATACCCCAGTGGGCTAGTAAAAATGAAAAAAATATTGCTGGGTTTGGTAAGTCCAGTTTAAATTTACAAGTTAAAATGTTTCTCATGTATCTTTGGCAAGTCCTTGCTCACAAATGAAATTGGTGTCGCACAAGCCAAGAAAAGACAACATTAACCAATCAGTAAAATGAAGAAAAAGACCGATGGACGCCCTTGATCAGGTCTGCTAGGAATAAAAAACATTTTTGGAAAGATGCTACTATTCTATCTATCTATCTATCTATCTATCTATCTATCTATCTATCTATCTATCTATCTATCTATCTATCTATCTATCTATCTATCTATCTATCTATCTATCTATCTATCTATCTATCTATCTATCTATCTATCTATCTATCTATCTATCTATCTATCTATCTATCTATCTATCTATATGCACACAGACGGGGACAAGACCATCTCTTATCCACTCCGTCAGTCCTGATTAAAGTTAAACGGCACAGGTGTTTTCCTTTACGCCTATACGGTCAGCTTTCGCTAGCGCTGAAATTAATTTCAGGTTAGATGGAGGTATGCACTCTCCCCGCCCCTTTGCTCGCGCTTTAACGATCAGCGTATAATGTCAATTATTATTTAATGATCTATATGTGCACTTACGCAAAGTATCGCCTGTCTTTAATAATATTAAGTTATCGGTGTCTGATAGTTTAGTCGTATGGTATTAAATAATAGGCACTTATAATAAATACGCACAATGAAATAAACCGTAACTTCTTTTCTGTCACTATCAGTCGCGCCTAACATATAGATCAGTCAACTAAAACCGTCTCTTCTTGTGTGAGAAAGCGGGTGGTGAAAATTAACATTATAACTGAACATCTGGTATAAAAAAGCTACGCGTTATTTTATTTCACTGGTTTTATTAGCTAGAACTCTAAGGGAATTATAATGGTACGCTAACACTGTTAACCACGTAAACACTAATTTCTGTTACCAGAAAATCATAGTGAAATATCCCCACGAATGCTATTAACACATTTTCCACAATGGTTCTAGAACTAACTCCGCCTATGCCGGTCCCAAGCCCGGATGAAAAAGGAGGAGGGCGGCCTGCATGGAGGCCGTAAGCAGGCAGCCCCTCCACCATGCAAAGGCACAACAGGCCAATCACCTGTTTGTCTTAAACTATGATTACGAGCAATACAAGAGAGAAAACCGGACTGATTCTAAAAGCGACGAACTGGAACGGACTACGGACTACGACTTATGGAACTTGGAACACAAGAAGTATAAATGGGAAGGAAGAGGAGCTGGTGGAAGAGATGAGGAAAGCAAAACTAGAAATCCTGGCTATAACGGAAACGAAGAAAAAAGGACAAGAAGTCATGGATCTCGATGGCAACACGCTGCTCTACAGTGGTGTACCCATATCTGAAAGAGCTAAAGGGGGTGTGGGTTGCATTGTGGCCCAAAATCAAAAAGATAGTATCAAGGGATGGAACTTTGTCTCGGAGCGCATTATGGTTGTAAAACTAAAAGAAGGAGAAACCATAGTCAACCTGGTCATAGTGTATGGGCCAAATGAGGATGAGAGAGCATAGGTCAAGGAGGAATTCTTCGAGCTGCTTCAAAGGACAGTGGATGACTGCCTAGATGAAGTTATCATGCTCGGAGATTTTAATGCCAGAGTTGGAAATGACCATGCTAGATGGGATGGAGTTATCGGAAGATATGGAGAAGATACTCTCAATGACAATGGAAAGCGACTCCTTAGATTCTGCAGTGAGCAGAATCTGATCATTACAAACACAAAGTTCCCCCATAAGCGCATACATGTATACACTAGGTGTGAACCAACCAAGAATGAGAAGTCAGTGATCGACTATGCCATTGTTCGGAGAAGCTCATTCAGATATGTCCGAGATGCAAGAATCTGGAGGGGGCCAGAGATTGGAAGTGATCACTACCTGCTAACAATCAAACGAACAACTGAAAGAGTTGCTCAGCCTAGGACCACCACTGGTGTAAGACAAGGTGATATCCTATCACCTTACCTCTTCATACTCCTTATGGACGCTGTCATAAAGGCATGTAAGGAGAGAACAAGAAAGTATTCAGTGGGGTACTGGAAGATGAGACAGGTCTATATTTCGGAGCTGGCATTTGCTGATGATGTTGCCCTGATTGCTAAATCAGAGGCACATCTCCAATCCAACCTGCAAGTCTGGAAGGAAGAGCTGGAGAAGAGAGGGATGGTCATAAGCAGCTCTAAAACAAAATCCATGGTGATATCACGAGAAGAAAGAAAACATCAGATTAAGTTGGGAGAACAGGTCCTGGAGCAGGTCGACCACTTTAAATATCTCGGAGCTATTATAAACCGAAAGGGAGGCATCAAAGAAGAGTTGGCCACTCGAAAAGCAGCGGCTGGGAGACTTTTTTCAGGCCATAAATCGTGGATTCTTCAGCAAGAAAGAGGTTGGTAAGAAAACGAAGATGGCTGTATACCGCTCCACCTATGTCCCAGTCTTGACATATGGATGCGAGTCGTGGGCAATGACTACAACCCACAAAAGCCAGATCCAAACCTCAGAAATGAGGTATCTGAGGAAAGTGGTTGAAGTAACAAGAAGAGACATGGTCCGCAACCAGACGATCCGTCAAGGCCTAAAATCCCATCCGCTGCAGACCCAAATAGAACAGTCCCAACTAAGATGGTTTGGCTATGTCTGCAGAATGGGAGAAGATCGGCTACCACGACAAGCATGGGAAACAAAGAGCCAGGGATCCAGACCTCCAGGACGACCCAGAGTCCGCTGGGAGGACAACATTAGACAATCTTTGAAGGACCGAGGACTAGAATGGAACCAGGCCAGGAAGAAGACAGCTAATAGAATGGTCTGGCGCTCTCTCTTCCAAATCTCTACACCTCACGGTAGAAGGGGAACGACTAAGAAAGTAAGTAAGTTCTAGAACTACGTGCTTAGACTATCCAAAAATTCTGAGTGACAACTGATAGCAGGTTTAAGAAAACACAGTTTATATATCATCATGCTTCTCTGATCTAAAGATGATGTTACTTTTCACACTATTGTGTATACCAGAGAATCAGAAACATGAGTTCCCCAGATACAACTTTACGGTCGGCCTTCTGGCGAGGTTTCAACCGTTATCAAAAGACATACGGGTAACGGGGTTCTCGAAGTTTTTCTCTGTACGAATTCCCGCTTCTGAGGTAAAAGAGCCCAGGGGTTTTTATGCCTTCCCTGAGTACGAACTTCAAAAGGTTCGGTGTTATTTACGTGTCAGGTATCGTATGAGTGACAGATAAGCTCGCGGGAGAAGACTCAATAAACAAATCTGATTCGCTACCTGTTATGACTGGCAGGTCACGAAAGTTTGTAAACATTGTGTTAGCTCGTGTTAAACACAGAAAAAGAGGTGGGACTAAAAGTGAGTAAACACAGACTGTAAATGCATGGTTTTGCTAGCAAATCATAGAAAGCTAACGGGATTACAAAGACTGTCAGATTACCGTAGGCTCTATTTCCATTATACGTCACAATCTGGTACATTTATGTTGATTATCTGGCAATTCCTGTTGTTTATTTGGCACGTTCTTGTTGTTCATGTTGCACGTTTTTGTTATTTATCTGGCAGTTTAATTTGTTTATCTGACAGTTTTTTGTTATTTATCTGACAGTTTTTGTTGTTTATCTGACAGTTTTTGTTGTTTATCTGACAGTTTTTTGTTATTTATCTGACAGTTTTTTGTTATTTATCTGCTAGATATTTACAACGAAAACGGTAATTTGAAGACCAGTGTATCACGTGACACAAATTAAAACTGAGAATCATAAAGTGTTATATATATTTTGCATTTCTGTATGGTGCAGAAACATGGACGATGAATAAGCATTTGGAAGAAAGAATTGAGGCTCTTGAAATGTGGATATATAGAAGAATGGGGCGTATCTCATGGAAAGAGATGAAAACAAATAAGGAGGTCCTAGAAAATCTAGGTAGGAAAAGAGAACTAATGAGGGAGGTCAAAGTTCGGCAGCTAAAATACTTTGGCCACATAAAAAGGCATAACACCTTGCAGAAGACCATAACAGAAGGGAGAGTAAAAGGCAAACGTGCAAGGGGAAGACAGCGCTATAAGTGGGAAGATAACATCAAGAGATGGACAGGAAAGAGTTATCAGAGTGCACCACCAAGACAAGAGACAGAAGACGTTGGAGATCCATTACAGCCAACCTTCGTTGTGGAGATGGCAACTGATGATGATGATGATGTATCACGTGACAGCAGATTCAGCCTTTTAGAGCCATCATGCGCATGTGTTTTGTCATGTAATAAAAAAAAAAAAACAACTATAATTCTTGTTCCTGGAGTTCTTAAGTATGTTAGTGCTGAGACATGTAATGACACTGAAGGATTGAATACAAAAGATGTATGCTGCTTGAGCAAGTGACGACATATTGAAAATTGTATGGGAGAGTTGTATTTCAACTGTCTGATGTTAGAAGTTATAAAGTTCATTGATTTATCTTAAATAAACTAAGTTTCTGTACAGGTTCTTCAAAATTGATTAATATGATATGAAGAACCTTAAGTTATTGTCAGATGCAAACTGAAGTGTATTAATCTAATATTGAACATTGTTGAGACTGTCGTGTCTCGTTTCCTGAAATGATAGATCTTCAAGCGGTGAAGATGGCGCAAACAATTAGGAATTTAAAAAAGCAGCATACACATTTACTGCTTGCAGATTTTTAATGTATTTCAAAGAACCATTAAATAACGGAAAAAAAGAATTTGTAGTTTTTTAAATTTTAATGGCTGGCGCTGAGCCACTCATAAAAGACTTCATAGATATAATAGGAGTCTAGATCACTTGTGTTCGGTGGTCTGGATTGCTTATTTTATCTCGATATATTTTCATTTGTAAAGGTATGACCTTCACAGCGTGAGAAGTGGCTGTGAGAAGTGAAAAACTAGATTTTCACATTTCTCAAATTTTAATTTAAAAAAAAAATATAAAATATTTGTAGAAAAGAAAATATGAAAGCAAGTGAAACAATTCAGCTATCTTGAATCTGTCATAACATCAAATGGCAGATGTCTAGATACAAACAAGGCAAGAATTGCAAAGTCAAAATCAGTATTCAGCAGCATAATAGCATAAAACCAAAATTTCCATGAGGAAGAGAGTATAACGAGGTGTATACATCCTATATTATTGTATGCACGTGAGACATGGACTGGAAATAAACAGAAAGAAGGAAGAAATTGAGGCAGCAAAGATGTAATTATTAAAAGAAAGATACAACAGGTACATTCCTTCTTCCGTCCTTCCCGTTTCTGTCACGCTCTTTTGAACAGGGGTCACCACTAAAGTATCCGCCATGCAAGATGTTACGTCACTTCATCCGCCATGCAAGATGTTACGTCACTTCATCCGCCATGCAAGATGTTACGTCACTTCGGTTCACGCACTGTTGCATGAGCGGTTGTTGTTGTTGTTGTTTTGATGAGTTGATGGGTGGAGAGCGGGCACTTAACAGCTGACCATTATTGCCTCTTCTTGTTCCATCTTGGTCTACCCTGTTCAACCTGAAAGTTGGTTATAATTGGGGTATTTAGTGTCATTTTATTTACTAATTTTGTATTCAATTTAAATAACTATTGTCTTTTGCAGTTGCTGATTTTTATTTATATTAGTATTTGTCCATTTTATTTTCTCTTTTGTATTGTTTATAGGTAACTATTGTCCTTTCATAACATTTCAGTGGGCAAGAGGTTTGCTTGGCGGTGCCCATCTCCTCTCCAAGTATCCTTGCAGGTACATACAAAAATGTACCTGGAGCAGTAACAATAGCCCTCAATAAATCTGTAATGTTTTGAAACACTGTCCGGTTTACACATCACAAAAAACCGCCATCTTGTTCACTCGGTAAACACAAACAGCGAACTCACATGACAGGCAAACTTGATGTTTTCATCTTTAAAATACTTATCAACACAATCCAGAAAATGAGCCAAACACACTACAAACTCATACAGCATTAATGAGGGCAAAAAAATGGCCAAAAGAATGGACGCAGTCATTAGTAATACCGCTTCCAAAGAAAGGAAATCTAAAAATGTGCAAGAACTACAGAACCATTAGCCTTATTAGTCATCCAAGTAAGGTGATGTTAAGGATACTTTTGAACAGAATAAAACAGAAATCAGAAGAAATCTTGTCAGAGGAACAGGCTGGCTTTAGACCAAAAAGAAGTACCTCAGAACAAATCTTCAATATTAGATTACTGATCGAAAAACATCTCCAGCATCAACATGATTTATACCATAACTTCATCGATTTCACAAAAGCCTTCGATCGAGTCTGGCATGAAGGTTTATGGCAAATAATGAGAAAATTCAATTTTGATACCAACATCATAGATATCATTGAAGCACTATACAAGGACGCAAGCAGTGCTGTTTTGGCAAGCAATGACATTGGAGAAATTTTTAAAACAACTGTAGGAGTTCGCCAGGGATGTATCCTGTCACCAGTGCTCTTTAACATTTATCTAGAACATATTATGCAGGAGGCTCTCTACGATTATAAATCAACCATATCGATTGGAGGCCGACCTCTGTGTAATCTACGTTTTGCTGATGATATTGATCTGATAGCTGGAACAGAATCAGAACTTCAAGACCTTACCTCTAGACTGGAGAAAGTAACAAGAACATATGGGATGGAAATTAATATAGAAAAAAGCAAGATATTGGTGAATAGCCATAAGAAACATGTTCCGACCAACATTACGTTAAATGGGCAAACGTTAGAAGAAGTTAACACCTTTAAATATCTCGGGTCCACTATATGTAGTGATGGAAGATCAAATAAAGAAATCAAGACAAGACTTGAGATGGCCTCAGCTGCCATGACAAGGTTGAATGTGATCTGGAAAAGTAACATCAGTTTTCCTGTGAAGATCAAGTTATACAAATCACTTGTATTATCTATTCTCTTGTATGGGTGTGAGGGCTGGACACTCACTGCAGATACGGAGCGAAGGATTCAGGCTTTCGAGCATAAATGTTATAGAAGAATTTTGCGCATTTGCTATAAAGAGCACAAAACAAATGTCTATGTTAGAGAGAAGATAAACACCTATGCAGGCCATCAAGAACCACTTTTGTCAATAGTGAAACGTCGAAAGCTTGCCTGGTTTGGGCATGTAACCCGTCATGACTCCCTTTCGAAAACGATCCTCCAGGGAACAGTCGAAGGTAAACGGAGAAGAGGAAGGCAAAGAAAATCCTGGGCTGATAACATCAAAGAATGGGCAGGACACGGTTTCTCCACACTTGTACGCATTGCTGAGAATAGAGAGCAGTGGAGGACCCTGTCTGCTGATGCTTCCACCATGGCACCCCTACGACCCATGACGGGTTATGGGTTGAGATGAGATGATGATTGTCCTTTACTCTTGGTTTTGATTTGTATTAGTTCTTTTTGAGTTGTTACCCTTTTTTTAATACCTCGTTGTCTTTCCTTGTCCTATGAGTAGTTATTTTTTTGTTAATGCTTTGTTAGTTCTTGCTGCTTAATTTTTATTTAGTTGGATGTTTTTCCTGAAGTGCTAACCTTATATGTTTTCCTTTGTTTTATGAATATATCTTTTAAGTATTGATTGGGCATCTCTTGGGGCATCTATACTTAAAACCTTATCCCCTGTTAAGTCTATATTGTGATTTCTATAGTAAATTTTTAATTCAAGCCTTTGTTGTTCATACTTTTTACAGTGGATCAGGTAGTGGTCTATGTCATTCTCTTCCTGACATTCTTGGCAGTGTGGTTCTTCTATCATAAAGTATGCTGCACCGAGACGGAGACGCCACAGTTTTTTGTTCGATGGTATCTTTAATTCTTCTCTGACCTGGCACGTCCTTGTTGGTTCTTTCAGCAGTTTGAACGCGTGTCTGCCTTTTCTACTTTTCTTCCATGTTGTCTTCCATTCCTCGTTTATAGTTATCTTCACTTGGCTCTTGATCTCCAACCTTCCCAGTCCTGCTCTTATATTGTTTTTACTTGTTCTTCCATTCTTGGCGTTCTGGTCTGCCAACTCGTTACCAGCAATACCTATGTGTACTGGAACCCACACTAGCCTCACCCTACATCCTCTGTTCCCTAGTGATGTATTAATTGCTAGAATTTCTTCCTTTATGTCTGGCCGGCTACATTTACCTGGGTGTTCTAGTGCATGTAGTGATGATAGTGAGTCTGTAAATATCGTAACAGCTTCTGGTGGGTTATCTTCGATTATTTCTAGTTTTTTATTCATTAAATAGTTCAATAATTGTAAACATTCTTAAAGTCCTGGTTCCTGTAGAAAATATCATTCAAATAACTGATAACAGCATAGTTCTTCAATCATTGAACATGATGTATGCATATGAGTGCATTTTTTTTTTTTTTTGCTATAACCAGCGGCACTCGAGCTTTCCGGCTCTTTCGGCCCAATGACATGTCATTGCGAGGCTGGGGGGTCAGTGGACTTTCCTTCCAACCCGGTCAGGAGCTTCGCTCCTTCCCATCCGCACGGGATTTATGTGCAGGAGCCGTTCAGATTATTCAGTCAAATTTCCGGTCGTAAACATTTCTTCAAACGCCGACGGCCGGGTTTGAACCATGAACACCTGGTCGCCAGTACAACGTCGTAGCCATTACACCAGCGCGGCTCCCATATGAGTGCATTAAATACATGTAAAGAACATTCTATGATGAAAAAAACCCCCATTAATATCCAATTTGAGACAAAGGAATAAGAAGGATGATTGAGAACACCTTTATCAAGTTTGTAGCGTCTTGACAGAGAACACTGGAACATATACAAAATAGAAAGTACAAGGACCAATGTGACACTTTCTGTTCGGCTTAGTTCGGTATGCAAATCCCAAAGTATAACATTAATAATATACTATTTAACTATCAACTATTTAACCCTGTCTTATTTCTGCCATGATGTGAGGAGAAGATCAGCGGTTTAGTTATGACTTCAGCAAACTCCTGTATTAGAAATAGTTAAGTAACCTGTAAATATGCGAATAACAATTTCTGTCACTGACATAAAAATACATTTAAAATATTTATATAGACCACTCACTCACTCAAAGATCCCACTTCGGATTTCGCAAAGTTAACACCACTCCGGGGCCTATAAGCTCACGTCTGCTGCACAGGGCAGTTACAAAAAGAATGGCTTAAAATGTCGCTTTCACAATTTCCCGCTGCATTTTTGATTGACCTCTTGGGTGGCCACACAGTAAATTCTATTTTGGTCCCAGTGGTATCAAGTTATCTTCATTTTAACTGGCTCTAGTATCCACTGCGCAGGTGCATGCGGCTTAACAACACCTTGATTTACGTGCGTCCAGTACGTGACACAAATAAAGGGTCGACTTCCGGGCTAATATTACTCTAGGCTGGAATTGTAATATTCAGAAACGTCACTCCAGTGGCCATGTCAGGATAATTTAACTGCATTGGCCGTGAGAATTAGCGAGGGTCAGCAAGTGCTATTTAACAGTAACTTGTAGGGGAGAGATTTCTCATTATAAGAAAAAGAAAAATTCTGAAGAAAAAGGGCGAAAGCTTTTGAGAGGAGAAAAAAATTAGACAAAGAAATAGTCGGCGAGAAGTCGGTACACGACAGTTGGGTTCCTTCCTCTCGTGAGCGCTACATAAAGTTGGTCATGATCAAAGACTGGTTCTGGTAGGTATACACCTACATGATAAAACGATTGTCCCTGCGCTTTGTTGATTGTCACGGCAAAAGCCAAAATCACAGAAAACTGACGACGTCTCAAGATGAAAGGAAGGGCGGTATCGTCTGGCTCTAACGTGATGCTTTTCCTTCTTGTGTACTGATTGTCCATGACCTACTTTCATGTGCCAGGACTGAAGAACTCTTTTACGTACTTCCAATGACAAAGAGTTGTTACATAAAATACATTTCATTTTATGGAATGCTGATTTCGCCTCTTATAATACATCACATATGACTTATAAGAAATGAAAGTCATTGAAAACAAAATATATACTAATTATAACCCATCAGATCTTGAACGGGATATTTCTCATCAAATCAAACACTCAAAAAAATATTCTACGCTTCACTAATGAGATGCATCATCTGCGCAGTGTTATTAACATGCCCAGGTATTTGAATCTGTTGACCTGTTGAAGAATATTAGCAAGATAAGCGCACAATTCCGGGGATCGTGCAATTTAGTACAATGGTCATTAGCGCACCACTTTTCGTAATTTTCACATCGCATCTTTGATGGAAAAAAGTTAATGCTGGCTTTTTTTCAGGGACGTAATTTATTTTCTATCAAAGGGAAACAAGTAAGCAACAAATTAGAAATAATAAGAATAAAATATATTGTTGATTTTTGACACTTTACAAGGTGTTTTCTATTTATTATTTAAAATAAAACTGCAACTTTGGAGGGAAAAAAGATGCGCGCTATATTAATTGTTGTGCATGTTGTGCACAGGCTAAACGTGCACGACTTTTATGTAATTTCCAGAGTGCAAGAAAACATATTGTGGGACAGGACAGAACAGGATACTTTTAGAGGATTATATAGTATGTGGTTATAAAGTTGCTAGCCCGATGCACAGCGGATTCACGGATCGCCAGCAAGTCAAACGCAAGATTATCATCAATTAAAGAAGACGATATGGCTGATACAGCAGATGTTATTTGAGAAGATGAAGCAAAATATGAAGAGTCTGCTAATAATTGATACTTTAACTCCGCAGAGAAGATGAGGAGCAGACAGAGAGAAATACTTGAATAAACTAACAAGGGGTGTGATGGGAATAGATTGAAGGCACAGCTCATTCAACACACCAGAGACCGTAGGAAACGGAGATAAGTGGTCGCCAATGCCGGTGGACACGACCTTTGAACTTTGAACCGTACTTGTATTACATAATATATTGTGACGTTTAACTCTTTAAGTCCCAATCGACTTTATAAAGGCTCAGGGGTTAGACGCGCTTGGCCCAATCGACTTACAAAGTTTTTATTTATGCATATAAACATTTTTTAAAAAAAATTATTTTTCCAAACATTTTAAAACAACAAAAAAAAACGCACTGGGGTGTGGGCCATTTTTTTTGCTTGGGCCCAAAAAAACCCACTTTTTTTTTTTGCTTGGGACTGAAAGAGTTTTTAAGTGTCCTGAAAAATAAAATACGGAGTGGGGTTGGAGACAAATAAAAAAAAAACCGTAAATACATCATATTAGAATAAAATGGCAAGAGAAAAAAAAAAAAAACCTACGTTACGGCCCCACAAGGCCTTCGTCAGCAAAAACAAACGATAAAAAAAAAAAAAAAAAAAAACAACATGGAAAGAAAGTGAGAAGTAAGTAACGATTAACCGGCAAGGCAAGATTAAAATGACTGCCATTGCTGGAAGTAGAGATAAAAGACAAACAAAGTATGGAGAAAAAAAACAAGCGAAAAACTAATTGAGGGATAAGAACAAAGGGAGAAAGACAAACGTGGCATTTACACGTTTGAAAAAAAAATACCTAGTGCAATGTCTACGTGACGTCATAGTCTAACGTCATGGGAAAATTAAGTTTACAGGCTTGCTATCGCACGTGCATGATGACGTCCTAGTAGTGTAGTTTTCTCGGGGGGGGTCTCTGATAAGACTAAAAAGACGGAAATAACACTATTTGCTCCCTCAAGCATGTTTATAACAGGGCGACCTAATATGACATTGTCCCCCCCGTGGGGGGGGGGGGGAAAAACCTGGTCATGTAGAACTAATTGCTACAGGAACAGAAAACGCTGCAAGAAAAACATGTACTGTGGGGGACGTAGGCGACCCTCCACGGAGTCATTAGCAATGGTGGATCCGTGTCCCCCCAAATAACGAGTGAAAAAAAAGATTATGATAATTTTTTAAAAGCAGTAAAAAAAAGATTAGAAAAAACCATTGGGTGTCCCCCTCAACATTGTTGTTTTTTTAGAGGACAAAGTTTTTTTTTTACAAGGGGACTAGCGATTTTTCATCATTGACAAGAAAATTGCAGCAGAAAACAACTAGTACAAACGTGTAGGATTCTTTTTGTCGTCGTAGATTTCCAGCAAACGAATAAAAAACTTTTAGCGGTGAGGATCCATGTTTTTCTGTAAGAAAGCCAAGGAGACAGAAGATATCAAAAGATATATATTTTTTTATAGATCATTACTTTCCAAAAAACACAGAAAAAAACAGCCAGTAGCGGCTAAAAAAACAATAAAAAAAAAAAAAAAATAATGAAAAGGGCCTGAGTTTTCTTGTAATGGAGCCACGTGCTAAAAAAAAACCTGTTTCTTCTTTTTTGTAAAAGCATCCCCTTTGGTATTCAAGGACACGATGTATGATATTTATTTTTTTTCCGGACTCGTCAGGCTTTAGGGCCCAGACCGTGCACCCTTGCAAGATACTTTCTAGCAGTCGTGACTGCAACCTTGATCCAAGATACTTTTCTAGCAGTGTGGAGACCGGTCAGAGTTTTGTGTTTCTAGCATTAGTTCTTTAGTAGCAGGAGTTTTAGCGTTAAATGTTTACTTTAGTAACATGAGTTTTAGCGTTAAATGTTAACATTAGTTGTTTAGTAGCAGGGGTTTTAGCGTTAAATGTTAACATTAGTTGTTTAGTAGCAGAAGTTGTAGCGTTAAATTTTTATTTCAGCAACAGAAGTTTTAGCGTTAAATGTTAACATTAGTTGTTTAGTAGCAGGGGCTTTAGAGTGAAATGTTTACTTGAGTAACAGGAGTTTTAGCGTTATATGTTAACATTAGTTGTTTAGTAGCAGATGTTTTAGCGTGAAATGTTTACTTTAGCAACATGAGTTTTAGCGTTAAATGTTAACATTAGTTTAGTAGCAGAAGTTTTAGCGTTAAATTTTTACTTTAGCAACAGAAGTTTTATCGTTAAATGTTAACATTAGTTGTTTAGTAGCAGAAGATTTAGCGTTAAATTTTTACTCTAGCAGCAGGAGATTTAGCGTTAAATGTTTACTATAGTAGTAGTTTTAGTAATAGAAGTTTTAGCGTTAAATGTTTACTGTAGTTGTTTAGTAAATAATAGTTGTAGCGTTAAATGTTTACTGTGTAATTGTTTAGTAAACCAGAGTTTTTAGCGTTAAATGTTTACTGTAGCTGTTTTAGTAACCAGAATTTTAGCGTTAAATGTTTACTGTAGCTGTTTAGTAACCCGAGTTTTAGCGTTGCATGTTTACTGTAGTTGTTAAGTAGTAGGAGTTTAGCGTTAAATGTTTACTGTAGTTGTTAAGTAGTAGGAGTTTTAGCGTTAAATATTAACGTTAGTTGTTTAGTAACGAGAATTTTAGCGTGAACGTTTTTTACTGTAATCTTTATTTTTTAATAGCTGGGGTTTTAGCGTTTAAATGTTTGCTGTAGTTGTTAAGTTAGCATTAGTTATAGCGTTAAATGTTTACTGTAGTTTGTTTAGTCGCAGGCGTTTTAGCGTAAAAATTTTAATTAGGTAAATATAAAGCCTAACAAATAAAATTAATAAAGAGAAGAGCAATGGGAAAATAACAGTGCTGTCACAAAGAATGTACTCGAAATCCCCCTTGTTTTCTGCTTCGTCTGCAAATTGTAACGCTTTCACGTTGATATAAAAGCTTACTGTATTATTACCCGCCTTCTTCAATGAAACGTGTGCTGCATTTCTAAGAAAAACATTGAGACGTACTGCGTAATGACCTAAATTAATCCTAACATTAATTATACTGCGTTACCAAAACGAACGAACAGTTGGACTAAAGGATAAAAAGAGAAGGGAGAGGCAGAAAGCCGAACACTAAACACGCTTCGCGCGATACATAAATGCTGCCATCACGCGTGTAAGACTACAAGCACTAACTTTTTTTTTCAGACGGACAGTGATAAAATACATTAACCATCCCAGAGTTAGGTTTATAAATCATAAAAAAACTCTTATTAGAAAAGATAACATTAGATGGGTTTACGGTTGAGAACATAACAGTACCCAGACAGCACATCTTCGAAACAGGAGGTAGAAGAAATTGCATATTTTGAATGCAGCCACGTAGCTCCTTTAAATTTGTATTTTTGGGTTCCTTAGGGCTTGCTGACAAATAATATGTAAAACGTTACGCAAATAGTCCAGGAATTAATAAATTATACCCAAAATAAAATATTGGGGGTGCCTGACAGCATAAAATCATTTCTGCTCATAAGATTTTTTTTTTTAACGTGTTTGAAAAAAATTTACGTTACAGAAATAGCCTACCATGTAAACTCCAAATTGATTGGAGCGCAACAAATGAAAGCCTAACCACGATTGGTCGGGCTATAAATACTATCTTGGTTGTTAGGGGAAACGGGGAAAGGTAACATTTTTTCAAACACTTGTCGAAACGGGGCTCATTGGTCAGACTCGCTGATATACACACTTGGGAGCGTTAGTTCGAAACCACTTGTTTAAAATAGCTTGATAAAGCATCAGTGCGTTGAAGCCAGCATATATTTTGCTAAATAAAAGCCTGGAAGATAAGCAGATGGGAATTTGTGCCAGTTTGTGCCAGAATTCATTGCTAATCAACGTATCTGTGTTTATTCGTATGAATTGTGGTAAGCTTGAACCATTCAATATCTTTTAATGAAAATTGAATGTGAATTGTGATTTATGCCTGTATATATATGTGTAGTTCAGTGGCCAACGTGAGGTAAAGCCTGTAATGCTCCAGCCTGAACAGAGGGTGTCGGAGAGAAGTAAAACGGCATGGAATGGCCAAACAGTACACTGACACCTGGATGATTGACTAGAAAGAAATAATGCTGGAAGTGCAGAGGCGTAGTAACCATTAAGAAGGGTAATACTGGAATAAAGTATTTCAAATGAAGCTGACAGTTGGCCTAAAACTCTAAAATAAATATTTGTGCTGTGTTGTGATCAATGTAACAAGAGAGTTTAAGTTAGTTATGAAGTAGAAGGTACATCCTTCTTGATTTCAGGGACAGTGGTCTTGATGGTACTCAGCAGCACCTGGTCAGAGCTTTGCTGAATCCAGAGTCGGACAGCATACTCCTTGGTCTTTTTAGCTATCAGTGAGGTGTCTCCTGAGCCCAGAGGAGAATTCGAGCAGAGGAGTCCTTTCCTGCCGCCATCACGCCAGATAAGCGAATTGGCCAGCTGAGCTCAACATTATGTCCCCTCATCTTGAACTGACTTTTTTAAAATTAACATTAAGAGGGGAATTTACTTGTCTTAAAATCAGGAACTGTGAACATCTCCAATACTGGTCCCTAAAGACAAACTATTGAAGTCATGATGACAAATACCAACAGAGCTTGAACAAAACAAAACCAGTATTACCTCATTTTACTACTACACAACTGACACACATAGAACATTTGTAATATATATGTCACTACAATATTCATATTAAATACATTCTGTACATAACTTGTAATTTAAATTGATTGTGATTCCTGGTTCCCTTGTAGTTGAATCAGGACACATATTCATTCATGCCAGTAATGAATACATATTGTTAATAGAAAGTTTATCAGTGACTCTTTTAAGATATCTTTGTAGAGTGTTTATGTCTGTGAATCACAGTCACGTTGTCAAGAGTTGGATTAAATTAAATTGTTTATCATTGTTATGGATTGATTAAACTTTGATTGTTATCTGTCTGTTGTTGTGAAACACTTGGACTTCATACTCATACCTAGTAAAGGTTATTTAACTCATAGAGACATAGACCACCAAACCACTATTTAACCAAGCTCATAGAATTATATGTCGTCACACAATATCCCACATATTTAATAATAACATCGACTGAATTTAAACATAATTTAACCTTATTCTTGTAGAGAATTTATCTTTCTTAAAATATGATTACTGTGTAACTTTCACTGGTTCAATATAGGGGGGACCCAAAAAAGGTATCCTTGTATTCATCTTATAAACCCCCCCCATATATCTTCGTACAGCCACAACGCCAGTAAAAGATCAATTTTTTGTAAAAACCCCCAGTAACATAGAAACATTTTAATAATATATCATCACTTAATATTTTCTATTAAATATTCTGTAGACAATAGTAATTTATTGTGAGTTCCTTGTAGTTGTTCAGGACACCCCCCAAATCTATAGTAATAACATTTGTTATTGGAAAACCTATCTGAGTGTTCTTCTATAAGTTTATTCTCAGAGTGTAATTATCTGTGTTGAGTACATCACATGTGTGGTTAAGAGTAGTGGATGTATTTCTGTGTGGTGTCTTAATTTCACCTGGACCCTAACACAAACGTAGCATCACACTATTAGAATAATTCTGACTGAGATAATAGGATGTGGTAGCAAGTAAGGTTATCTATAATACATACTCTTTAATAGATATAGATACCTTCACAGCTGATCTCAGTCAGTACACTAAGTTCCCTATAAGTATTTATAACATCCCACTTCACCACATATATTGGGGTCTCGCTCTTGGGATTTTGAATCTTTAACTATTAAAAATATTGGGGGTAATTCACTTCAGGGAATATAAGAATTAAAAGGTATCCTTGGGTGGAATTAAATAAGGTTGAGCTCACGGTGCCTGTGTTGTCCATTAGATATATAGTTAGAAATTGAATTGTTGGGTAGACATTATAAAAATTTACCTGATAGACAATGGCGGACCTGGCCAAATTTCGATCTGCTGCGGTTCAGACTGCAAAAGAGTTAGGATTAGATGGGCAAGTTATGGTTGCCTATGTCACAACGGAATGTGACAAATTTATTGAACGCGAAGAAAGAAGATTAGAAAAAGAAGCCGAAAGAAGGTTAGAGGCTGAAAGGGAAATTAAGAAGTTACAATTTGAAGCTGAGGCTGAGACTAAGAGGTTGCAGATTGAGGCTGACAAAGAGGCTAAAGCATTGGAAGCCGAGGAAAGAAGACAAGCTGCAGAAAGGGAAGAGAAGAAATTAGCTGCAGAAAGAGAAGAGAAGAAATTAGCTGCAGAAAGAGAAGAGAAGAAATTAGCTGCAGAAAGAGAAAGAGAAGAGAAGAGATTAGCTGCAGAGAGGGAAGCAGAAAAGGAGGAGAAGAGATTACAAAGGGAACATGAGTTACGACTAAGGGAGTTTGAGTTTCAAGGCCATGCTCCTGAAAATGGTGCCAGTCCCTTTGCCTCTGATGCTACGGTTACTCAGGGAGCCTCAACCTCAGCTATGAACTTTCATTTAGATCATTTTGTTGAGAAAGACGATGATATTGAGAGCTATATAAATAGGTATGAACTATTAGCCACCACGTATGGGTTAGAGAGAGAAAGGTGGAGCTTAAAGTTATCTCAGGGACTTCGTGGGGCAGCTTATGAAGTTTTTGCAAAAATGAGCAGAGGTGATCAGGAAAATTATGACATGCTAAAGCAGGCTCTTTTGTTAAGGTATGAAAAGAATGCAGAGTTTTACAGGAAAAAATTTAGGAATGCTAAACTACTGTCAGGTGAAACCTATCACCAGTTCTCTGCACGAATCGAGACATACTTGGAGAAATGGACTTCTCTGGGGAAAACCCAAGATCTTAAGGAAATGGTCCTTATAGAGCAACTAAGAGAGTCCATGGCTCCAGACCTGAGAAAGTTTCTCATGGAACAAGGTGCAGAGAGGCTGGGTGAGTTGCTAAATGTTGCTGAAAGGTATCAAGCAGCTCAAGCAGAGGTAACAGGTAATAAAAAGAAACAGGTGGATAACTTTAGGGCACCACAGAACTTTAATAAATTTGATCCTAGGGATCAAAATAAAGGTAAGCACCAATTTGATAGGCCACGGTATGACAATAAAAATAAATTCCCACAATTCGATGAAAGGAAATATGATGAAAGAAAATCTTTCAACCAAGGAAAAAGGTGGTGTAAAAATTGTAAGATGAACAATCATGACACTGACCATTGTAGAAGGAAACCTCCTCATTTTGCTGCTATGACATCGGGGAAAAAGGAAAAGAAGGGCAAACCTGAAGAATTACAGGAACCATACCACCCCCCAGTGTGTGAAGATGTCATTTGTAATGGTGTCACTATAAGATGTTTATATGATACCGGTTTAGATTACGATTCCGTTGTGAGTTCTCACCTGGTGCAGGCCGATCAATACACCACAGAAACAGTGGAGATTCAAACTGCAACCAAGGATGTAGCTACCATGACACTTCCCGTCGCCCAAATAAAAGTGAAAACGCGATATGTGGAAGGAATCATAAAAGCAGCAGTGATAAATGAGCCAATCTACCCTCTAATATTGGGGTGTAGATATGTCTTCTTGGGGAATCCCAAGAGACCTGTGATATTGGCAACAGTGCAGACCAGATCACAGACAAAGAAGGAGGAGGATAATCCAATAAATACTCACCCAGATGAGATGAGGAAGGCACAGGCTGAGGACAAAACACTCAAGCCATGTTTCAAGAAGTTGCCCAAATCTCATACACCTCCAGGCAAGGGAGAGTTTTATATGAAGAACAAATTGATATATAGGAAGGCTGGATCTGAATCCAATGGTCACGGACAGCTGGTCCTTCCCACTTCATATAGGACTAAAGTGTTGGAACTAGGGCATGCGATTCCCTTCAGTGGTCATATGGGAATCAGCGCAACAGGACAGCGAATAGCTTGTCACTATTTCTGGCCAGGAATAACTGAAGATATCAAACGATATGTAAAATCCTGTCCAGAGTGCCAACGAGTAGCACCTAAACATTGGACTGCACCAGCAACTCTGGGGGAAATGCCCATAGTGGGAACACCCTTTGAGAGAGTTGCCGTGGATCTTGTGGGACCTCTCACCCGAACCAAGAGAAGGAACAGCTACATTCTGACTCTGGTGGACACTTGTTCTATGTGGGGAGAGGCAGTAGCCCTGTCATCGATTGATTCAAAACATGTGGCAGAGGCATTGCTCACAATTTTCACAAGGTTAGGCTTTCCCAATCAAATCTTGACTGATAATGGCTCTCAGTTCAAGGGGAAACTAACTGAAGAAGTTTTCAGGATCTTCCAGGCCAAACACTTCCATTGTAGTGTGTATCATCCCCAAGGGAACGGCCAAGTGGAAAGATTTAACGGCACATTAATGTCGATCCTGAGAAAGTTGGCACACGAAAAACCAGATACATGGGACCAGTACCTGCACGCCGCCCTCTTTGCTTATCGGGAGGTACCCCATAGTTCAACCGGTATGGCCCCGGCAACATTATTGTTTGGAAGGCCAATAAAAGGTCCACTTGAAGCTTTGTTAAGAACGTGGACTGATGAAAAGGCAGAGGAAAACATTACATCTTCATACCAATATGTGAATGAGCTGACCACTCGGTTGAAAACTGGCTGGAAACTTGCCAATGAAAATTTGAAACAAGCCAGGAAGAAACATGCTGCCTATTATAACAGGAAGGCGAAAGACAGAAATTTGGCTGTGGGAGAGAAAGTACTGCTTCTTTTGCCTGGGAGTCAGAATAAGTTACAAATTGGATGGCAGGGTCCATATACAGTTTTAGAGAAGGTGTCTAGAACAAATTATAAGATAGATAAGAAGGGGAAAGAAAAAATCTATCATGTGAATCTCCTGAAGAAATATTTGGAAAGAGAACATCAGGAAGAGACACACTTGTTGACATTGTCCATCGCCATGGAGATGAAAAAGGAACCACTTTCATCATTTGAATATCCATTACACCCCTGTGAGACAGCAGCACAGGTGAAAATCAGTACACATTTAACGAAAACTCAGAAAGAGAGAGTGCAACAGGTTCTAAATAATCATGCAGAGGTGTTAACAGACCGACCAGGGCATACCAACCTATTGGAATATGATATGAAACTCATAGACTCCACACCTGTCTGTATGAAACCATATTCGATTCCGTTTGCTAAGGAAAAAGCTTTGAAGGAAGAGATAGACTATCTATTGAAGGAAGGAATTATTTCGCACAGTGAGTCTTCGTATAGTTCCGGTGTTGTACTCTTAAGGAAGCCCTCTGGAGAACATAGACTCTGTATAGATTACAGGAGACTGAACGCTATTACAGAAGGACAGGTGGATCCATTGCCGGATACAAATCAGCTGTTTGCCAGGCTAAATAAAGCTAAATATTTCTCAAAAGTGGATCTGAGTAAAGGATACTATCAGATTCCAGTAAAGCCTGAGGTTAGACCATACCTAGCTTTTAGTACCTCAGAAGGACACTATGAGTTTAATAGATTGCCATTTGGATTGAAGAATGCGCCTAGTGTCTTCTCTAGAATGATGAGAAAATTATTGGATCCTCTGAATAATCCCTGTATAACAAATTTTATGGATGATATCCTTATAGCAACAGAAACATTTGAGGAACACATTGACTCTCTGAACATGCTGTTTGATCGACTTAGGGAGGCAAATTTAACAGCCCGACCAACCAAATGTTGCGTTGGATGTAAAGAATTGGAATTTTTGGGACACACAGTTTATCAGGGAAACATGACCCCTGACCCAAAGAACTTAGAGAAACTACAGAAAGCCCCGAGACCACAAACCAAGAAGGACGTGAGATCCTTTGTCTCATTATGTGGTTTCTACCAGAAGTATATCAAAAACTTTAATTCCATATGTGCACCGTTAACTGAATTGACACGTAAAGGACATCCAGATCGCATTACATGGACTCCACAATGTGAAATGACTTACCAAGAGTTGAAGGAAAAGCTCACAAGTAAACCCATTTTGAAATTACCTGACTTAAGTCAAGAATTCATAGTAAGGACGGATGCAAGTAATATTGGGCTGGGTGCAACTCTTCTACAGAAATCAGATGCATTGGATGGGGAATTAAGCCCAGTGGCATATGCTAGCAGAAAGTTGAATAAAGCTGAAATCAACTACTCAACTAGCGAAAAAGAATGTCTTGCAGTAATATGGGCGATAAAGAAATTCAATATTTATCTATATGGGAAGGCATTTAAGTTGCAAACAGATCACAAACCTTTATCGTTTTTAGCACAGGCTAAGCATGAGAACTCTAGGTTACTCCGATGGTCTTTGCTTCTGGCTCCATATAATTTTAGCATTGAGTATATATCTGGAAAAAACAAATCTGGGAGCGGATTTTTTAAGCCGCCATCCGTGTGATGAGAATCACCGTAAACCCCAGAAATAATAATAAATTTCTCTATGTGTATATAGAATAAAGGACTGACATATAATGTCTGTTTTAAGAGGGGAGGTGTCATGAAATATTCTAATCCACATATATAAATTATTAGGTAAATATAAAGCCTAACAAATAAAATTAATAAAGAGAAGAGCAATGGGAAAATAACAGTGCTGTCACAAAGAATGTACTCGAAATCCCCCTTGTTTTCTGCTTCGTCTGCAAATTGTAACGCTTTCACGTTGATATAAAAGCTTACTGTATTATTACCCGCCTTCTTCAATGAAACGTGTGCTGCATTTCTAAGAAAAACATTGAGACGTACTGCGTAATGACCTAAATTAATCCTAACATTAATTATACTGCGTTACCAAAACGAACGAACAGTTGGACTAAAGGATAAAAAGAGAAGGGAGAGGCAGAAAGCCGAACACTAAACACGCTTCGCGCGATACATAAATGCTGCCATCACGCGTGTAAGACTACAAGCACTAACTTTTTTTCAGACGGACAGTGATAAAATACATTAACCATCCCAGAGTTAGGTTTATAAATCATAAAAAAAACTCTTATTAGAAAAGATAACATTAGATGGGTTTACGGTTGAGAACATAACAGTACCCAGACAGCACATCTTCGAAACAGGAGGTAGAAGAAATTGCATATTTTGAATGCAGCCACGTAGCTCCTTTAAATTTGTATTTTTGGGTTCCTTAGGGCTTGCTGACAAATAATATGTAAAACGTTACGCAAATAGTCCAGGAATTAATAAATTATACCCAAAATAAAATATTGGGGGTGCCTGACAGCATAAAATCATTTCTGCTCATAAGATTTTTGTTTAACGTGTTTGAAAAAAATTTACGTTACAGAAATAGCCTACCATGTAAACTCCAAATTGATTGGAGCGCAACAAATGAAAGCCTAACCACGATTGGTCGGGCTATAAATACTATCTTGGTTGTTAGGGGAAACGGGGAAAGGTAACATTTTTTCAAACACTTGTCGAAACGGGGCTCATTGGTCAGACTCGCTGATATACACACTTGGGAGCGTTAGTTCGAAACCACTTGTTTAAAATAGCTTGATAAAGCATCAGTGCGTTGAAGCCAGCATATATTTGGCTAAATAAAAGCCTGGAAGATAAGCAGATGGGAATTTGTGCCAGTTTGTGCCAGAATTCATTGCTAATCAACGTATCTGTGTTTATTCGTATGAATTGTGGTAAGCTTGAACCATTCAATATCTTTTAATGAAAATTGAATGTGAATTGTGATTTATGCCTGTATATATATGTGTAGTTCAGTGGCCAACGTGAGGTAAAGCCTGTAATGCTCCAGCCTGAACAGAGGGTGTCGGAGAGAAGTAAAACGGCATGGAATGGCCAAACAGTACACTGACCCCTGGATGATTGACTAGAAAGAAATAATGCTGGAAGTGCAGAGGCGTAGTAACCATTAAGAAGGGTAATACTGGAATAAAGTATTTCAAATGAAGCTGACAGTTGGCCTAATGCTCTGAACTCAATGTTTGTGCTGTGTTGTGATCAATGTAACAAGAGAGTTTAAGTTAGTTATGAAGTAGAAGGTACATCCTTCTTGATTTCAGGGACAGTGGTCTTGATGGTACTGAGCAGCACCTGGTCAGAGCTTTGCTGAATCCAGAGTCGGACAGCATACTCCTTGGTCTTTTTAGCTATCAGTGAGGTGTCTCCTGAGCCCAGAGGAGAATTCGAGCAGAGGAGTCCTTTCCTGCCGCCATCACGCCAGATAAGCGAATTGGCCAGCTGAGCTCAACATTATGTCCCCTCATCTTGAACTGACTTTTTTAAAATTAACATTAAGAGGGGAATTTACTTGTCTTAAAATCAGGAACTGTGAACATCTCCAATACTGGTCCCTAAAGACAAACTATTGAAGTCATGATGACAAATACCAACAGAGCTTGAACAAAACAAAACCAGTATTACCTCATTTTACTACTACACAACTGACACACATAGAACATTTGTAATAATATATGTCACTACAATATTCATATTAAATACATTCTGTACATAACTTGTAATTTAAATTGATTGTGATTCCTGGTTCCCTTGTAGTTGAATCAGGACACATATTCATTCATGCCAGTAATGAATACATATTGTTATTTGAAAGTTTATCAGTGACTCTTTTAAGATATCTTTGTAGAGTGTTATATGTATGTGAGTGTCACAGTGTTGTCAAGAGTAGTGGATTAAATTAAATTGTTTATCTGTCTGTTGTTGTGACTTACACTTCACCATACTCATACCCTAGACACATAACGTAGCATCACACTATTCCAGAATAATTCTGACTGAGATATATAGATATGTGGTAGCAAGTAAGGTTATCTATAATACACTACTCTTAATAGATATAGATACCTTCACAGCTGATCTCAGTCAGTACACTAAGTTCCCTATAAGTATTTATAACATCCCACTTCACCACACAGCACAAGACCAGATCAGATGAGCGATTCCTTGACCTGATTCCAATGACGAAATAATATCTTGGAAGATTGAGTGATTTCTTGGAAGATTGATTGAGTGATTTCTTGGAAGATTGATTAAGTACTTGGAAGATTGAGTAATTGCTTTGATAATTGAGTAACTGCCGGTGAATTTGAATTGTAGTTAAGTAACATTATTTTTCTCAGAATTTCCTTCTGACATCTTGTATCGCCTTATTTTAGGGTGCGTTTTATTGTCCGGAAAATACAATATCATTCATCTTCTGGTATTTCTCTCAACACAGAATACGACCGTGTCATACCCTAGAAAATGTTGATCGGCGTCACTCGCGTCATTACGTCATCCGGCACGAGATTTAATGTTTTCCATATTTATAACCAGTTCAATGTTAATACGGTGGTCCGGTGGTCCGAGATAAGCAACGAATATTACCACTGTTCCCTTATGTATGTCCTAAATGGCGACTAATGTGAGATTGTGAATGAGTTAGAAATTCTAATCGTGTAAAACAAATCGCAATTTAAACCACTGCTGCAGAAAGACATAAATGCTTTATTCAGGCTTCATGTAACGGGACCGACTGCAATTTGGCTACATCGATCCCGGAGGAGCTACAATGGCAGATGGAATTTACAACGTATTTTCAGAATTCATTGATATTGCTTTAGAATGTAATAAATAGGAGTCCTAAAGCAGATACTGTTGAAGAGGGGTGGAGTGTTAGAGACGTCAACGTACACGAAGTCTCAGCTTTATCAGGTGGGGTTTCGAACTCAGTAACTTTTCGTAGAGAAATAATCGCACAAACCACTATGCTGTCGTATAGAATGTGCTTATGAAAAAAATAACACCACACTAACTTGTATGAAGCTTACCAAAGGTGGGTGTAGACGAGCCACTAGCTAATGGTGCCTTCGGTAAATCACACGATACCAGCAAGTAACCGGCCAAATTTATGGGAGTAAATAATAGTGTCCTCTTTCTGCTGCTTGTCTTGATGGCGCTATTATTTCTCCTGTCGTAATCTCATTCCCTTATATTCCATTTCAATGTCATTAGATCTTCGCAGTCAATCTTATCTTGATTAATGCTCAATGGTCAAATCACCATGAATAGATTGCAAGGCATGATCGTTCTTTTAATTGGTGTTCCTTAGCTGTCAAGGTGCGTCTTTTACGTATACACCGGAAGAGATGATGGGATTGTTTCAATGTTGATTACAAATGTTTCATAATGAAAATGAGTAATACAGGAATAAGCCTTTATAACACTAAACAAAGTTGAGGTAAATTTGATTGTGTCTTATGTATTGTCGCTCCATTTAAACCACCCATTTCACCTCTACGAAGACATCCCTGGACTTTCAATATTCCGCATCTGGTGTTTCCAGAACAGAGACTGTTTTGTAATGCTAACAGCTGGTTTTTCTGAATGTGTGACTCATATAACGCCCGTGTGACTCATATAACGCCCGCTTTTAATCCTTACCTCTTGTTGCATTTGTACTTGTCTGAGTCTGTCCGTCAGTTCCACATTAGTGATCTCGTCCTCAGTTCAACATTAGTGATCTTGTCATCAGTTCCACATTAGTGATCTTGTCATCAGTTCCACATTAGTGATCTTGTCATCAGTTCCACATTAGTGATCTTGTCATCAGTTCTACATTAGTGATCTTGTCATCATCATTTCAACATTAGTGATCTTGTCATCAGTTCCACATTAGTGATCTTGTCCTCAGTTCCACACTAGTAGTGATCTTGTCCTCAGTTCCACACTAGTAGTGATCTTGTCCTCAGTTCCACACTAGTAGTGATCTTGTCATTAAAATCTCCATCATTCTATACTGCGCAGGTCCCCCTGTATGTATCTATCTCATTGTCATTGTTGTTGATGTCGATGTTTTCGAGCCCTACAAAGGACGACCTTGACACTTGGGTTGAGGATCTCTTACTTTTATGAAAACAATCTGTGGGGCCCACATAAATATTAATTAACAATATTAAAACCCACAAGATTCAGTGCTATACCCACAAGTCATATTCAAAAGGGCTGTCTGATCAACCACTCAAAGGATGACACACACGAACGAGAAAATGGGGGGTAGATATGCTAGGTACTGCTAAGACATGTGCAGGAATGACGTTTGCAGAGCAATAAGGACGGTACAAGACATCAAAATGTGAAAACAAAAATAAAGTGTTTAACAGATAATGGTGCTTCAAAGATCATTTAGGTTACGGTATGAAGAAAAAAATCGTTAACACGAGCAAGTATTCTGTCAAAACAATGCCAGATGAAGACTTAAAGCCAACATCTTCACATTTCAACATCTGCAGCACATTTAGAAGAGCGAGGAACTTGTCTGGAACTCATTTCGTTGATTCTGATCGAAGTTACTTTAAATATTTGTAAGGTGTCGAAACAATCATTTTAATTTTTGCCTACTTCTTCTCAGGATACATTGTCTCTTGTCCTGTGTAGAAACAGTCAGACTGCAACAACAAAAAAGTAATTAAATATTTGTGATTAAATGACATTTGATTAATGCCCTTTTCACTGATTATTTTAAAATATAATACATATACAACTATCTGTTATTTGGTCCAGTTTAAGAAGCATAACGTAAATTATTCTTACCTTCAATCACCTGTGAGTTATCTTGTATTAAAAAATAATCCTTGCCTTCACACACCTGTGATTTAGCTTGTATTAAGAATGATTCTTACCTTCATACACCTATGAGCTAGCATGTATTAAAAATGAAAAGAGTAATGGAATCATCGATGTTTACCGCCTTGGTCACCGTGGCGCCCTGTAGCAGCATTAAATTAGGATGTTATATTAATAGTACCACAAATTCTGATCGCATTCAAACTAAACTGGAGCGAAATTCACGCAACTCCTCCCACTTTCTAATTCTTAATTGGCTTCAGAAATCACATATTCGGAGGGAATAGCTCCAAATAATGGAAAAATAGAAAACGCTTACCTTGCCCGTTATTTATTATTTTAGCTTTGTCAAGCGACAGGGCAGCACATACATCGTCTGAGGGAGCGTTGATTAGAACACTATGTGCACGCCCCGGAAAAGCTCCGGATATTAAAATGTAATTGGTCAGGGATGGGATGTCTGGGAATGAGGTTTGGGTGTTGGTTAATGCAGGCTGGGAAATGTTTAATTTAAACACGGTTTTAAAATAAGGACTTTTGGTGCATGAACACGCATCTGCGCATACACATTCACACACAGAGATGAGTTCGTAAAAATGTGGCAGTTACCACGAAAGACACACGCGCCCCTCAAACGCATGCCGACACCGGTAAATCGTGGCACAAAATACAGGTCAGACCAGAATTTAACATTCGCACACTCTGGAATAAACATACTGTATTTTAATATGAACGACCAAAGCTACATCAAGCACATATAACATCTAAAGAATTAACTCACAAATTCAAACTGAAAATCATGAAATATGAATACTCTTCATTTACTGTATGATGTGGAAACACGGACAATGAACAAGCAATTACAAGAAAACATTAAAGCCTTTGTATAGAAGAATGAAGCACTTTTCATGGAATGACAAGAAAACAAATAAAGAGATCCTAGAAAATATAGGAATGAAAAAAGAATTAATGAAGGAGATAAAAGTTAAACTGCTAAAACATTTTGGCCATGTAAAAAAGACATAATACTTTGCTGAAGATAATATAATAGAAGACAGTTGAAGGCAAACATGCACGAGGAAGACACAGAAAGATGTGGTAGTGCCATCGATTATGTTTCGTATCCCTTTTTCTTTTCTTTACCCTCTAGAGGATATCGTAGAGAGGTAGAGTAGTTAGAGTACTTGCTTCTCGCGGCAAAATTACTGGGTTTGAAACCTGGTAGCATCACGCTGCAGTATATTAGTTGTAAATGTACTGGACTTTGTTTTGGAGTTAAGGAAGGAAAAGGTAGCGAAGAAAGGAACCGGTCACCCCCCACTTGATAAAACTGGGACATTGTATAAATGATGTCTCGAACACTTCATTCTCCTACGGCAATATCTTCTACCTTTCCTAACTTGAGGCAGCTAATGCAGTTGGATTATTTCCAGCACGTCTGCCTCAAAGCACTTCATATACTATTGTAGTGGTTGTTTTGATAGCAATTTATTTGACACGATGAATTAGTCCAAGTCCTTCTTCTTCTTCTTCTTCCGTCCTTAGCCAACGACCGGCAAAGCAGTCAGTGGCCATTACGCCTAGTGGCGTCTTAAGGGCAACAGCGAATAGATTTTCTTTGCCGTTGTTCCCATCCCAAGTCCATGTTCTGGTAATTGCCACGGTACGAGTCGTAGATGGACAAGTCCATGTTCTGGTAATTGCCACGGTACGAGTCGTAGATGGACAAGTCCATGTTCTGATAATTGCCACGGTACGAGTCGTAGATGGACAAGTCCATGTTCTTGTAATTGCCACGGTACGAGTCGTAGATGGACAAGTCCATGTTCTGGTAATTGCCACGGTACGAGTCGTAGATGGACAAGTCCATGTTCTGGTAATTGCCACGGTACGAGTCATAGATGTAGGCCAAGGAACATATGGAGAAGACAACTGGAGACAGACAGGGGAGGGGCGAAGAAGGCATGGAAAGACTTTGAGTTGATGGCACGGGATGGGAAGACTTTTTTTAAGGCCTATACTTCTTGTGGAGCTGAAGTGTGATGGTGAAGTAGTTAGCCCTGTACGACATGTCAGTCGCTGAACCCGGTGTCCACATGGCACGGATCTTTTATATTTAATGTTCGATTTTTTTGGGGGGGGGGTCTCAGTCCAGATAGGATATTGCGATTCGCTTCCGTTGCAGGTGCCTTTCGGAAGGTCCTGGTTTCGAGTCTTCGGTAAGCCTCTCACTTCTGTTATTTTTATGTTGTCTAGTTCTCTACTTCTTTATTCCTCACTGTCTAGTGTTCTACTTCTTTATTCCTCACGAGAGCCTGAAAATACCTGTTTGTGCGTATTGTTTATTGACTGTTTACAGATCTCGGGTTCCCCCCTCTCTAATATATTTAAAAATGTTTATACAATACCAAACCTACCCTCTGTCCTTTACTGGTCTCATTCTTCTATCAGTTACTAGACACAGTATTAAGGCCTTTATCTTGTGTAATCTAGCCTATATTATATATTAAGGGGAACCACAGAAGCGATTGCGTCATTGATTAGGCTGAATCGTTCCAAAGTATATATCCGGTGTTGCGGGGGAAAATCGCGCTAATGGCCCAGTCCACCAAACAATATTTGTGTTGCTTAGTTGGCAAGGAGAACAGTGCAATTCGCTTTCGTAGCTAGGCGGTGTTGCTGTTCGGGGGGGTCCTAGGTTCGAGTCTCCGGTAAACCTGTCACTTGTGTTGTTTTTTGTTGTCTAATTTTCTTCTTCTTTATGTCTCGCGAGTACCAGAAACACGTGACCTTTACGTGCGTATTATTTATTTACCAGTTATTCGCCCGTCCGCGTGCACGTGACCTGAGAGAAGGCTCATACTTCACATGGAACTGAACGCTAGTGAATGAATGAATAAATTGATAAAGACAATGCGGAACTGGAAAATGTGGACAGACCTGTGATCTCTTGTGCCGGCCGGGACAGATCTTCCTGAAGAAAACGTTATGGACAATCAAAATGAAACATTTTTCTGATCGAAAAAGAGGAAGAAAGAAGATAAGGACGACGAAATATCTTGTGTAACAAAAGACAAGCATCATAAAGAAGAGGAAAAGAATAATAAAAAGGATGAGTAATAATAATATCGGTAATAACAATAATAATGGAGGTGGATTATATTAATAATAAATGATAGTAATAATACATAATGGGAAGAAATATTTGACTTGTTCTGGGAATAGCGATGATAGTAATAATACATAATGGGAAGAAATATTTGACTTGTTCTGGGAATAGCGATGATAGTAATAATACATAATGGGAAATGCAGTAAAGAACGGTGGAGGAGGCATTTTTATAAGATTCCTAAATGTAAAGATCATCCGAAAGGTCTTCCCAACTGGAAAGATCTCCTCCAATTTTAGGGCAGAAGCTATGGCACTACTGCAAGCCCTGAAGATCCTCACCAGACCTGAACAGCAGCCACAAGGTAAGATAGTAATCTTCACTGACTGCAGGTCATTACTGGAATCAATACAAAACACCAGAAATGATAACATGATGAATGAGATCAGATCTGAGCTTAACATCATCCAAAGGTCATCAACCATTGCCCTTCAGTGGTTACCTGCCCATTGTGGAATCGCTGGTAATGAGAAAGCAGATGCTCTATCAAGAAGTGGCAGTAAAATGGAACAATACAGCCACCCATTGACCTATCGGGAAGCAAAAACCATCATCCACAACAAGTACAAAAATCAGTGGAAGGAGGAAGGGGATATATACAGCAGAGATGACCCAATCCACCACCTAAACAGACACCAACAGACGACAATTTTCCGCCTGAGAACTGGTCACTGCAGATTACTTGGACATCTCTATCGCCTCAAGATATCCCACACGAATGAATGCCCATGTGGAACTGATATACAGACTCCAGAACACATTCTCCAGAACTGTCCAACCCATGACAAATTGCGACGTGCGACCTGGCCAAAAGGTGATGAGCTCCAGCAGAAGTTATGGGGCTGCCGCGCCGACCTGGAAAAGACTGTGGACTTCGTCCTGGCGACAGGCCTGCAGATTTAGCATGACTACAAACCGAACGCAGAAGAGACATAATGGGAAGAAATATTTGACTTGTTCTGGGAATAGCGATGATAGTAATAATACATAATGGGAAGAAACAATGACTTGTTCTGGGAATAGCGGACTTAACAGCGAGATTGCTTCATCAGCATGAAGACACAAAGAAATCAGTTAGTGTAGGACTGATCACAAGGAATCTTCTAACTTATGTTCGTGTTCGGAGTAATTCTGTCATTGTGGCAAAAGGCGCGAGCCGATCAAAACGTTTCGTAGCTTAGTTCTTCATGCTTGTTTATGGGACTACATAAAAGATCTGGTTTGGGTTTTCAGGGTCTGAGAAGACGCATGGGAAAAAAAACAACTTAGGATTGTCGTAAGAGGTTACCTCTTCATTTAAAAAAAAAAAACATTGCTGTGACAACCAACACTACAAGGGCACGGGAAATAATGTGGCTCAGGGTTGTTACGAGAGGTCAAATGTAGTTGTTGCTGCATGCTCCTAGGTGAGCTAACAGGAGGAATAAAGATGAACAAATAAAGCGTAGGAAATGTGTTCATCATTCTGTTGATCATTATATCTTCTTTACATTCCTATTTCTTTCTTCATCATCTCCACTACCACTATTACCATTATTATTGTTATTTTATTTGACCTCTAATTCCTTTTTCGTCACCATCTTCCTCTTCGTCCACTTCTTCTTGTATTTCTTTCACCTCCTTCTTGTCTTTCTCCGCCTCCAGCCGTCTATCGTTATATCATCACCTCCATCATCGCCAGCTTCTTCTTCTTCTTCGTCTATGTTCAGCTTTTCATTCTTAAGTTTGTCAGTTCCAGGTTTCCCTGTACATTTCTGTTATCCTTTCTTCCACCTTTTACTTTGTATTTACACTTGCTAACTTGATCCTCAATTTTTGAAGATATATATATCAGGCCTTCTTTGCACGTATCAACTTGCACGTTCCAATGTGTCCGTACTGCCGCCTGAGAATGCTATCTTGCAATACCCCAGACGACAAGCCAGTCGTGTATCTCTGACTGCAGGTAACAACTTTATGGCTACTTATTTGGGCTACCATGGACAATAACAAAAACATAACACAGATTTCATGACAGAAGTCAATGAAAGCTTATTACTCGCATTAGATGAACGTAGTCCACCTTGTTCGAGGTCTTTCCATGTTTGTTATGTTCCATTCCCCCCCCCCCCCCCCTGATCTCTTTCTCCACCAGTTCTCGTCTCCCTGTGTTCTTTAGTCTTCCTCTACCTCTCTTAACCTGGGGATTCCAGAACAAGGACTGCCTTGTAATGCTATCAACAGGTTTCCTCAGTGTGTGTCCTATCCACTTCCATCGTCTTCTTCTCACCTTGTCCCACTTGCGCTTGTCTGGTTCTTGTCATAGTTCCACATTAGTGATCTTGTCATACCATTTCAGTCCTTCTATTCTACGCAAGCACCCGTTTATAAAAGTCTGTAGCTTTTTTGGTTGTTGTTTTTGTTGTTCTCCATGTCTCAGAGCCATACAATAGGACTGACTTGACATTTGAGTTGAAGATTCTTATTTTTGTGTTGGACTTGATTTCTCTTGTTCTCCATATGTGTCCCAAGCTACTCTAACCTTTTATATTCTTTTTGTGTGTGTGTGGATATCACTGCCTGTCCCTCCAACTTTTTCTATATTACTGCCAAGTTATGTATGCTGCTACTATTCTTTGCGCCCCCCCCCCCCCCGTCCCCATCCCGGCTCCTGGTACACACGGATTATTTTTCTTATGTGATCTTTCATTTAAATTTTTTAATTTTTTCAGACCACTTCGTCTTGCCGTTTTCTCCTTCATAAATAATCCCAGTCCATAATTTGAAATACCAGAAATATCCAGAGTTAAATAATCTTTAGATTAGCTTCAGGGTTCAACAAATCATATTTCTCCATTTTTGTCCCCAGTTCCAATCTGTTGGTAATGAAAAAAACATCTTGCGTCGCCTAGGGGCGCGCTGTTCACATAAATAAATCCCTTTTAAATTCCTTCATCTGAATATATTGATTATTGTTTCAAGTAGCAAGCTAAAACATAAAACCAAACAAAACAAACACAACAAAGCTATGTGCAAATAATAAACCAAAGTTGTCGTTATCTTGTCACATAATTTTTCCAGTGTGTATCTTTCCCCTGTCGTCCTTTATCTATTTGTATCAGTTTTGTTTCGCTTGATTGGAAAATTATTATCCTTACTTTCACCTGTTTAATGTTACATTTTTATCGCAACAAGCTAATAAAATGACCTATCAGATCACACAAATTTCGAACTACCCGAGGATCCTAATAATTATTACAAATCAAAATGATGAATAAAATATTGTTACTAACGTCACTTCTGCTATTTATAAAATTATTTTACCACATTCAGTGTTATGATCTGTTGTACCAAGTTAACTCGAGAATGCACTGAGAATACTCCGTGCTATTCACATAATTTATTTTCTCTTATTCAGCTTTGTTATATACACGAATTACTACTTGTTAACGTGAAACGAACAATAGTAAAATCCTGTTTACCTTACTTGGAAAATAATGAAAACCAGCGCATTGCACCGTAAAAAAATAAATTGTACGCCCATTTAAATAACGCACACGCACAATTACGAAAATTTGTAGTAAAGCGCATCTGTACAATACAATATACATTTTTGTAGGTAAGAAATGATCACAATTTGTAGTTTTAAGAGTTTAACAGGAACTTTTAGGGGGACAATATCCGATTTCACCCAAATAACTATTCTTGCATCGGCTGATTGAGTCGCCCAAGTCGGTAATGAGTCGTAGACGCTGTAATAACACGTTTGTTTGCATTTTTTTAATTCCATTTTTTTAATAAGTACCATGGCCGGATTTTAAATAATATCCCTGTATTTTCACACGCACGCACGCACGCACGCACGCACGCACACACACACACACACACATATGTATATCCAGAAAAGTTTGACTACAAAGATGCAATGAAGATGACATGGAATGTAAAAGAATGAAATGACCACATGAGAAATATACTGTTCAAGAAAAGAAACGCATAACTACTGAAGGCACACACATAGCCATAATTTTGACATTCAATAACTTTTTTAATTTAATGAGTTAATTGTTCAAATTGCACACAAGAATACCTTAGGGTTCAACCAATCAATTGACAGTTGTTTTGCATCTGGGTCACGAGAGTTCTTTGGCGTACGGGCTTTCCTGTTAGTATGGTGTGTGGTCTCCTCTTGCATCGATCAGCGACTGGCATCTCCTGGGCATGGATGCGATCAGACGTCTGATGTGGGCCTGTGGGATGGCTGCCCACTCTTCCTGGAGTGCCTGGAACAGATCACGACGATTGGCTGGAGCAACGTCTCGGCGACAAACACGTCTATGCAGCTCATCCCACAGGTGCTCAATCGGACTCATGTCTGGAGACAGGGATGGCCAGGGAAGGGTGAGAATGTTGTTGGCAGTCAGGAACTGCGTGGTCAACCGTGCACAATGGGGTCTGGCGTTGTCCTGTTGAAACACAGACCTTTGGGCAGCCAAAAGTGGAAGGACATGGGGTCGAAGAATTTCATTGACAATTTCAAGCTTCCTTCAATGTGCACCAATTGACTCCTTCCGTTGTAACTGATCATTCCTCACACCATTGCACCTCCACCACCGTGCAGCGGAGCTTCATCAACGCAATTTTGGGCAAAACGTTCATTTCGCCTACGGCAGACCCTACGCCGTCTATCATGACGCTGCAACAAAAAGAAAGATTCGTTACTAAACCAGACACGTCTCCATTGATTGTCAGCTGCCCAGGGACGATGCTGGTTGGCCCAAAGAAGTCGATTTTGGCGATGGCGGCACGTAAGGACAGGTCCTCGGTGAGGTCGTTGTGCCCAAAGTCCAGCGTCATGCAGTCTATTCCGGACAGTTTGATCAGACACATGACGTCCTGCAGGCAATGACTGGGCAGTTGAGGAAGCTGTTGTAAACCTGTCTCTGAGGTGACGAAGCCGAATAAAGCGATCCTCCGTTGCTGTTGTCACTCTGGGTTGTCCACTGCGATGCCGGTCTTCAACTGAGCCAGTGGCTTGGAACCGGTGCCAAAGTCGACTGATGGTACTCTGGTGCACGTTTAGATGCCTGGCAACCTGACTTTGACTTTCGCCTGCATGCAGTCGGCCAATAGCAATGTTCCTTAAATTTATCGATAGAGACGCCATAAATGTCTGCTTGAAAATGAACTGAATTTTTGTGTGTGTAGCGTTATCCTTTTATAGGGTTTCAGTTGCGCAGTCAGTGAATAGTGTTCACCCCAAATTGTGTTGCTTTCACGTGCGCGCAACATGAGCTGTGGTCAAAAATTGCGTCATAAACACTATTGACCACTGCGTTGTAACGATTACAAAAACGAACGAAATGCAGGTCAACACGTGCATTTGACACTGTAAAGAACATTTGAGGCTGGTTTTTATATACCCTAGCACCAAATTTTACTTACAAACTCATAAAAACGCATCCTCGGATAGCTATGCGTTTCTTATTTTGAACAGTATAGTAGGAGAGTACATCATAATTTATTTCCGCCATTATTTGGCAAGTTACTTACTGGTATACACGTTATTTTGCTAGGCTTATTTGAGGCAACACTTAACTGGAGAATCTAACAACATGGCTTCCTGCTATTTAGACGATTTGTTTTACTTCATTCAGTTTCATTACATACACGCATTTTGCTAGGATTGCGGGAGGAAACAGTGAACTCAAGACAGGGGCGTCCCGATAGGGAGCTAGCTCCCGGGCAATAGAGGTCATTAGGCTCATGGCAGTAAGGGTCAGTGGGCCCTAGCAATAATGGTCAATGACCCCTATCCAAAAAAACCAGTTCATTAAGCTATGTACGTTAGGGTAGAGTAGGCCCCCTATGTAGTCGGGTGGGGACGGCACCAAATATAACTAAGTGACGGGGCCGGGGCAGTTGGGGTTTGCTGTTTGTACAGAGAGTCGAGTTGATAGACTAGCTTATGCGCTAGAGGTGGAGCTTTCTCTCTAACAGACTTAGGGTTCTACCAGGTTCTAGGACGATCCTCTACGGTGTGTTGTTAAGAGCAGTTTATAAGACATGATTAGTTTCCCAGCAGACATTCCTTCCTTTCTTTCAATTATATGTGTAGCGAAGTATTTATTAGACGATCTCCTTTTCTTTTTGTCTCAACGTGATGTTTATTCATCACAACGTATTTACACAATGGCATAAAGAATAATAGTATGCATATTTCGTTCATCCACAAATGCACATTGCTTTCATTAACATAGCATGGGGGATTTACATCAAGTGAATCACTCTGATTCAACTCTTAGCCACTTGTTCCTTCAAATATTAGCTAGCGGTAATTGCATACTAGCAGTTCCTCAGAGAATTAAACCATTTTCTCATTTCCTGAAGAGCTTTATGTTCTACCAAACTGTTAGTGTTTCTTCATGGCTATTCAAAGACTACATTCTGCATCAAAGTACAACTTGCAGCCATTTTACTGTGTGTTGCGGGGGCAAAAGCTATCTCTCTTCGACATGAAAATGTTATAGGTATTTCAAAGCATTTTACTTACTGCTTTCCTTGGTAGAAATAAATGCACAATTTAAACACTAGAGCTGGGAAAATACTAATTGAAAAAAACCTCCTTTAGTATTATTTGAAATCCTCAAAATCTGCAGCATAAGAAAATGCGTCTGACTACTTAGGCTTCTAATCTGCAACTAACTTCGGCCGGGACTTGCCCGCTTTGGTTCAGCTCAAATCTAGGTCAGCGTTGCTTCCTTTTTATTTATCTCACGATTGGATAAAAAGTAATCCACGCTATTCTTTTTTTCTATGGTCCGTTCCTATTATAATTTTATGATTAAATTTTAACTAATTTCTATCAACCAAGCTGTAGTCTGTATTTGTTATAAATGAAAGTTCCTAAAATGACGCATTCCCTGTCACACCTACTTCTGTTGGCCCTCAGGCACTGCCGGATTGCCCCACTGTTCAGTCCGCCCTAGACTCTAGAATTATAATAGAAAGGAGCAGCTAAGCTAATCTAAATTCTTCTAAGCTATAACATGAAAAATAGAAGACAGACAAGAAAATCAATATAGCAGTCACTGAAAAATAAAAACCGCGAAGAGATTGAAATGCTATACAAATCAATAGTGAACAGTGCTGAGGCTGGGAAAAGGCCTTGGAAAGAACTCAATTAAGGCCTGCTCTTTACAGCGCTTTGAACGACGAAGGAGAAGATGATTGGTTTTAACAGTTCGTGGCCTGGTCTCTCATTTATTGTTCATAAGTTTGTTATTTAGTTTTCATCATGAACTTTTTGGACGTTTTTCTCAGTAGCCGTCTGCGCGGCTTTGTCCTCGTGACGTCAACAAATGAACTATGGGTAGACAAGATAAGAACGCGTCAGGTTACTGGTAGTTAGCTCAAAACTTTGAATAACACGTTAGACAAGAATCAATAGATAACTTGTCCAGCTGTTGCCCATATCTTCAGTACATCAATCGATAAGGAATATTGTTCTTACTTTTATTGTTATCTTGGATCACTGTTTGTTGCTCCGAAGTTGCACGGATTAAAAAGAAAACATAGAATATTTGGAACGAACATAGTCTTAGAAGAGATATATCAATCATATAGACATTATGTAAACGTACACGGCACCACTTAGGAGTATGTAAACGTACACGTCACCACTTAGGAGTATGTAACCGTACCCGGCACCACTTAGAAGTATGTAACCGTACACGGCACCACTTAGGAGTATGTAGCTGGTTGGCTCACAGTATCACGTAGAAGTCGTAGTATTTTTTTAAAGTGGTATTCTACTAGGTGGTAAATTAATTGCCAACAAATATTTCTTTAACTGTAGTAAGCAAGTCAAACTGCATGGGGTTCCATTAAAACATTTATTTAACAAAGTAGAACAATTGTTAGACTTCCTCAAAAAATGTGAAGTCTGCATGTAGTTTCAATTTTCCATCTCTTATCTCAATATCTCATAATTAAGTACATATATTCCTTGACTAGTTTCTGACTTCACCTTACTATCTATTTCCTTCTTGGGCGCAATTGAGAGAGAGGCTTCTACCTTCTTTTCTATCTCTAGAAATTGTTCAACTTTAGTCCCTTCTTGTGGCATTTAGATTTCGATGCATGAGATGAGATTTTCTGAAAATACGACTTAGTCAAAACGAGATGTACTTACGAGATATGAATATAGGAGAATGCACAACTGCTATTCTCTGCTTTACTAATGTAAAAAGCCTCTGTAGGTTTCTCTTCTGAGATCTTCAGAATACTAAAGCCTATGTCACTGTAGTTCCGAGAGTAAACTTGAACACGGTCCCTCCATCAAAATCTACTAGCGACTATCACCAACGGCTTGTTATCAGGAACTGTTCTAATATCTTGGCTGTTAGCTGAGCTCGAAAATGGTGCTGGGACTTGCCGCTTTCGATTGGTTGTAAAAATCATAAAGAGTTATTTCATTAGCTTCCTACTTAACATAATATATAACTAAGCCTATGCAAATGAGATGACGTCAATCGTTGCTATGCAACTCCCGCCAAAAAAGGCTGGCGTCTACGAAAACAATTTAGTTTCAGTTTCGGTTTATAAATAGCTTTTATGTTACTAAAAATATTTTATGAAATCCAGGGCCGGCGCTAAGGATTTCTACTTATGTTTTGTTTATAATTATTCTAATGGGTTAGTTAGCACGAATAATGCTAACGTAGTAGGCCATCCGGTCACAATTACTCGGCCTCCCAAAGGAGCAAAGGCCTTCAACAAACCCGTGCAAAGTCCACCTGTTGCATGCCACCAGCTCAAGGTCTTTCCTTAGATGCATATGTTTATTCATGAGCTCATGACCCTGTAGATTATGACCATTCAACAAGTTCACGCCAAACTTTTTTGTCCTGTACCATTCGTTCAAGGTATTTCCATGCCTTCGTTATCTCTTTCATGCCTTTTTCTAATACATTTTCCCGTTTGGTTTTCGGTCTACCTATGTGTAGCAAAATGGACAGAAAACATTCTGGAAATTAAGCGAAATTTAGTATCTTTATGATTAATCGTTATATGATTCTATTTGTGACTTCAGAAAGGGGGAAATACCTAATTATGCTGAGTTGAAAAGGGAGGCAACCTATCAAAATTGCCAACAGAGAGCCTATCAAACGCATAAGTAGTGAAAGGGAAAAACTAATCGGAGTGAGAGAATGAGATCCAGCCAGACCCAAACTGCACTAATCGGAATGAGAGAGGGAAATCCAATCAGACACAAGCTCAGTCAAGTCATACTGACTGGAAAACTGAATATAAGCTCGGTTCAGATTTAATTCTACACTTTCCAAAGTCACACAAAGATTCTGCTGCTGAGAAGACGATAACTTGACTTACTACCCAATAGTTGTTCAAGCCATAGTCATAATTACCTGTCTCTGAGAGTACGTCTCTAGATCGTTAAGTTTATAAAATATCTTAGTGTCATATAAATTGTTGTATATTTTAAATGAATCTTATAATTGGCTTAGATTTACATGCTTGTTTTGTCTTGTCATCCCTTGCGACAAAACAACTGATAATTGGAATTTTCCAATCCGTCCCATTTTCCCTACTCTTCAAATTTTCCTGTTTTCATCGGCTGTATGTATTGTCGTTCTCTTTTCATTACTCTTGCCGCCTTAGTCCACTGACCCCCCCAGCCTCGCAATGACATGTCATTGGGCCAAAAGGGCTAGAAAGCTCGAGTGCCGCTGGTTATTAAAAAAAAAAAAAAAAAAAAAAAATTAGCCCTATTATTCCCCGCTCAGCACGCACCCCACGGCGGGCGGGTCGGGTTTTTTTATTTCA
This sequence comes from Oreohelix idahoensis, assembly GCA_024509875.1. Lineage (NCBI taxonomy): Eukaryota > Metazoa > Mollusca > Gastropoda > Stylommatophora > Oreohelicidae > Oreohelix > Oreohelix idahoensis. Next base: position 206,586 of record JAMPIV010020406.1, read on the forward strand.
CCGCTGGCCCTCATTTAAAATGCATCGCACGGTTCTTTGTGGCACAGCGATCGACAGCTTGTAGTAATATTACTTAAGACACACCTACGTGCATGTTGTGATACGCCAGACCAGAGGGACAGTCTTCGCTCGTAACAGTTTTTTACCACTGACCGATTAACAGATTCTTTGAAACGTGCGCCGCTGTCTTATTTAGGGTTTCAGGAGAACGGGCCAGCGTGGCCGACCCTTTGATAGCTGGGTATCCTAGCTGGGTCTAAGTGTATATATATATTAATTCAAAATTCTTGCTCATACGTTTGCTTTCATACTGATAATAACTGAATAAAGAATGATTATTTAGTTTTAAATTAACGTGTAACAAATTTAATAGTCAATTAGTTTTAACACGTTAAAATAACGATGAAATGATGGTGAATTTTAGGTGTAATTAAAATTGTCTTCACTGAGACTTTGGTTTGAGGATTGATAAAATAATTTGTCCTTTTGCTGTTTCCATGTACAAAAAAACTTAGCTGGTCTAAGTGAGTCCTGCGGCTGTGGTTTCGTCAATTCTTCTGGGAAGGTACTTCTTCACACAACTTGTCCAATTTAGGCGGTTAGTGTTGATTCCCTGCTTTTAGCGTAGAACGTTCGTCCTTCAGCTTCGTATCACGAACAGTCTGATAACTTCGTTCCACGAACAGTCTGATAGCTTCGTTCCACGAACTTTAGACAAAATAAAAAAAAACAAATGCCCCTGCTAAACACACTTGGTTTGAAGATTAACAGGCACATTGTCTCGCTGTCCACCCACCAATGTTAGCCTCTCTGAATAATTATATTCTTGAGTATACAGAGCGTAGCTCAGGGAAAATTATTAGAAATCACCAATATTCTTCTGGGTATAAAACTGGGAAAATATGTGCTTGGACAGCGTGAAATTCCATGATTTGCTTGAATTACATTTAACAAGGTACATTTATCTCACAAAATGATACTATATACTTGATGCACATGTGATGTAATCATCACTCATCACTGCTCCAATCGGAGTCTGGGGATGCTGCTGCTTTCGCGTTTCTTAGCGAATTAGCATAAAACAAACACCAGCGCTTGCTCTAGTGGTTCATAAACATACGATTGTCGTATGTTGAGGTTGCCAGCCTCATATATAACCACTTAGCAAGAAAAACATGTCAAATTCACATTTGTAAAATAAATGTTTACACTTACCCGGAAGTAACTTTTTGGAATACAATCTCCTGGCACAGTTTAGAACTCACTCACACAGCATGTGTTGATGCTTTCGAATCACTTTGTCTGGAAAATTTAGAATTCCTTTTATGACGGGTGATCTGATTCCTTAGATTTCCAGTCTTTGTATTTAAAATGCAGGTTTATGTTTTAAGTTTTAAAGTTGTCCAATTACTTCGATCCTGGTCCTTTAAGTTTCCAGACTTCGTATTTAAAAATGCGGGTGTACTTTTAAGTTTTAAATCTGCCCAAAAACTCTGTTCTGTCACTTATAATTTTGGAATCCTTTGTCCGATCATTCTCTTTCTGGCTCAGGTGAATTGCTAGCGTGACGTGGAGATGCAGTCTGACCTGTGACTCCGATTTCGCTAGATTATATTTCAATTTCTCAATTCAAAATCAACCAGATTTTACTTCTAATAAGGCGACGCTTTCATCTTTTGTAAACTCACAAACAAATGTGACTCATTCGAAGCCCCAACTAATCTCCCCGGCTGTCAAACAAAAAAAGCTAACATTTCTATGTTTTTCTGGTCAAAAATGCGCATTTGTACAAGAAGTATAACAGTTATGTAGGCTTGAATTTCTTTGCAGTCGACTTTCGTCGGTGAATGGCATGTGGTACATCGCGATGAAGCATCCAACAATAATCGGCAAGCATGGTCACACTCCACCGTCCTTGATAACGTGACTCCATTACGGCGATATCTTGATGGAATCGTTCTCCATGTTCATCGCTGACTTCGCCAAGGTTGTCAGGGAAAAAGTCAAGATGCGAATCGAGCAAATGGATTTTGAGGGACATGTTACAGCCCATAATTCTGTATGCATCTATGCACTGCTTAACAATATGCACATAGTCGACAGATTTGTGATTTCCCAGAAAGTTATCGACGATCGATTTGAATGCCATCCATGCGCGAAGTTCACTACCATGTAACAAGTTCTCGAATTGTTTGTCTGCAATAACTTTCCTAATCTGAGGTCCTACAAAGATACCTTCCTTTATCTTTGTATCGCTAATCTTTGCATCGCTAATTTGCGGAAACTTTTCTCGAAGATAAGTGAAAGCTTTGCTCGTTTTATCTAACGCTTTTACGAAATTCTTCATGAGCCCCAACTTTATATGTAACGGTGGTAAAATGATGCTGTTTTTGTTAACTAATGGCTCGTGTATTACATTTTTATGCCCGTGCTGCATACGATCCCTGATAGCCCACACCTTTCTTGCATAATGTTCCTGTCTGTTGCGGCTGTCCCATTCACATAGAAAGCAACAAAATTTAGTATACCCAGTCTGCATGCCCTTGAGAATTTCAATGACCTTTAGGTCTCCACAAATCCGCCATTGGTAGTCATTGTACTTTATTTTTGCCAAAAGTATAGCCATATTGTCATAAGTTTCTTTCATATGAACAGAGTAGGCGACTGGAATTGATGAAAATAAATTTCCATTATGCAATAACACGGCTTTTAGACTAGTCTTGGAAGAGTCGATGAAAAGTCGCCATTCGTTGACTATGTGCTCATGACCGAGGTGCACCATTAGACCTTTTACATCTTTGCAATAGCAAATGTCATCATCCATCTCAAAGTATTGAACAAGTTCTCTGTGTCTATGACGAAATTTAGATATCGGAGTATTGGGCGCTGAAAGATTCCATTCTTTGAGTCGCGAACCGAATAATTCCGCTTGTCCTTTGGTGAGAGCGAGATCACGTATTAGATCTGAAAGTTCTGAATGGTTAATTAAGTGAACACCATCATTCACCGGTACACAATCCGAGTCAGAATTAGTTTCTAAAGCAGGTAAACTATCACTTTCTGATGGTTCATTCACGTCCAACGGATATTGTTCTGGTGGAACTGGGATCGCACACGTGATTGGATCATGAGGCACTTGTTTCGAAACCGATTCAATATTTGTATAAACCACAGACTTTCTAGTTTTAAAAGTGAAACCATAGATATTTGTCAAGCAGAAGTAACAATCAGTAGCGTGATTTGTCGGTTCACGCCATATTACTGGCACTCCAAAAGGCATCGACTTATGCTTCGGCGATTTTCGTAACCAACCTGCCAATGTATTTGCACAAGTCGAACAAACTGCATTTGGCTTCCAAGATTTATTTGCATCATCAACTTTCGAATCGAAATAAAGTTCATATGCTTTCTTTAAAGGAACCGGTTACACGCCCATTGAGGCATATTGGGAATATGGTGTTAGGCCCATATTATCTTGACCGTCGGCACACGAGGGGTGATGTGGTCGGCATCACGCCGGCCGCCTTAACCTTCCCAGAGTAGCTCTGGTACCCATTTGGGGCTGGGTCGACCCAGGAGCCGTTTGTGGCCTAAAAATTTTCCGCCTCATCTGGGGATCGAACCATAGACCACTGCGCTAGGAAGCCAGTGCACTAACCACTATGCTACCGCGGCTCCTTTAGCAATGGTGTAAAGTTTTCCTGGTGAACACGATCGGTAAAATATCCGCACACGTAACAGAACAGATCAGCCGAATTTCTACAACTTCTAGAAGCCATATTTCACTCAGAATTATTTCAAAATATAGTAACTATTTGAAATATAACGTAACATATGTCATGCATCTTTTAGCAGTATAAAAAGTAGAATTATTTTGCATTTTATTAATTTTTAAAAAGTTATATAGTAAAAACGAAACGGAGCAAATAACGGTTTCCCAAAAATATATTTATTCACAAATATCTTAAGAACCCGACGTGATAGAGATAAACGGATTTCAAATTTGAAATCAGCGCAAGAAACTGACCTAAGAACACTTATTCTTATATAAGAAAGAAAAATGTTGTTTATCAGTGAATTATCGGTAATATTCTTGATACAGGGATGGGCCAGCGGAAGCTATTATCACCTGGGCCCTCGTCCATCTTAGACGGCTTTCTTTTCATCGATGGTGCGCGACCATCCTGTACAAACATCGATCGCGTCTATCAAAGGTGGCTAGACGGCTTACGTGATAAACTTATTATCCTATGACCTGTGAAATAGCCTGATATTATCACGATTCACCTGGCGAAGCGTAAATACATGTGGGAGTGGCTTCAGAGCGAATAATTTAGGGCATAAAATAAGCCGATTAATAGGAAGATGAATGAGGAAAATGAAGAGATACTGCCGGATAAAACAACAGTTATTAAAAGTGCACCCAAATAATAGGACGATGAAAGAGAGAAAGAAGGGCACCGAAGTACATGCACAAACCGTTTTGTGACAGTTATCTGTTCCACTTGTCTGGTCTTGCCATCAGTTCCATGTGTCTAGTTATTGTCATCAGTTCCACTTGTCTGGTCTTGTCATCAGTTCCAGTTGTCTGGTTCTTGTCATGAGTTCCACTTATCTGGTCTTGTCACCAGTTCCATGTGTCTGGTTCTTGTCATCAGTTCCATGTGTCTGGTTCTTGTCATCAGTTTCAATTGTCTCGTTCTTGTCAACAGTTCCACATGTCTGGTTCGTGTCATCAGTTCCCGTTGTCTGGTTCTTGTCATCAGTTCCATGTGTCTGGTTCTTGTCATTGTCGTAGATTTTTCGATAGGAATTTAAGACATAGATTGGTCCCTTCTGAATAAGACTAGAACAGGTGATAGCTCAGTGGGAGATACGGCAAAGAAATAGATTTTCACGAATGAGATGGTGGAACATAGGTAGAGTCTGTCCCTGAAATCGAGAAAACTTCTCTCATTCAGCTTATCTCTACAACAAGACTTTGTTTGTCAGACAGTCTACCACACTATATATTAATATATATATCACCACTCACATACACACACATAAGTGACGACAGTTAGACGCACAGACGTGAAAACTATATCTATGAAATAGGGATTTTTTGGAACGAGCTGACCAACACACGTAAATAAAGTTTATGTACATGTTATTTATCATAAGAAAACTTCACAACCATAATAATTTGAATATCAAATCAAATACCAATAAACATAAGTTAATGAATTAATAAGGGAGTTAGACTCATAGGTGTAATCCTCCCTCCCTCTGTAGAGACAAGATCCCATTAGAAGAGAAGTTAATAACCCCCAAAGAGTCAAAGGTGTTTACACTATGGTCTAGGATTTCCCTCTACAATAAAGAACAGAGTTTATCCGTTAATCTATTCTGAAAGGGACAGCATTGGCAAAACTTGAATAAAAAAATACAAAGTTAGTACTTGGGTTATACAATGAAAGAATTATTTATCCCTGCTTTCTCTCGCTCTGACAGACCTGCGATCACAACCAGTCACTCTTACCTAATAGGTGCTTTCACAACATCTGGAACAATCGTAAGGTACACGCAGCCCATCCAAGGTTTGGTTATTGGCGAATCAAGCCCCAGTTTCTCCAAAGACTAATTAATTCAAATGATGGGAAACGCTTGATTCGCTACTAGTAGTAGGATGCTGATTATGTCACTTCAATTTGTGTCCAGGTAGTAAAATAATTAAGAGGTCTAATGTTCACAGTGTACAGTAGCTTGGAATCTTCAATCGTTAAAGCGAGTGTCAGGTAAATAAATCTGTTCAGGATAAATCTTCTTCACAACACTGTGGTTGTTATTCAGGTATTGTAAATGTTAGATTATGTCGCCACCACAGACTGAATGTAAATGAACTTGGGAATAGAAATCTGGATATTCTATAAGTCCAGTTACAATTTATTCTTAATATTCTTTGGGTTTGTACCCTGTCTCTTTCTGGGTGTAAACCACGAGGCCAGACAGGTTACCTTGAAAAAAAACCCGATATTTATATCAGAATGTTCTTTTGTAAAGTTATTCTCAGATTCATATGGAAGCCGCTGGTAAGGTTTAGGGTTAGACCCAATACTGTGTAAAGAGAAAAGATACAAATACTTAACATAATATAGTATACACCTTACTCCGCGTAACATAGAATATATTATCCACTTCGGTTATTTAACTTTAAATTATAAACCATGTAGCGAAAGGTTTTCCTAGTATGATAGTAGTGGTAGAGAAGAAGTAGAATCTCTCTCTACAGAAAGGATGAAGTTCCAGTGCCCGGGAAGTACACTGGTATCACAAGTGAGTTACAGCTGTGAATACTCTGAGCTGGACAATAGATTTAGGCTTCAGAAGTATAAGTTGCTACATTCGCTATAGTAACCCTATGTGATAATATAATTAAATTAGAATAAGTAACTCAAAAATTAACAGTTAAAAATTTAACAAGTCAAATGAGTACAATTTCATAATTTATTATGTACATCTATATATTCTTGTAATGATAAATGGGTGTTGGAAGATGGTAAAATTTATGATTATTTACAGTTACAAATTAAAATAACTAATAGAAAAAGTCTTGGATTTATCTTCCACTGAATTTACAACAAAAGGATTGTCACATTATCTCTTGCCATCTAGTTGTCATCATTAGACAGTCGTTTTAGAAACTGCTCACAGGATTTGTTGGATGGATACACATAAACTCATCTTATGTTATTAGCCACGTCTGCTCGAGGTTCCTGAGACACACTGGAGTACGGAAGACTTTCCTTCAGCCCGCCCTATAACTACGGGGGACTAAGGTGTTGAAGTTTGGTTGACCTCTAGGCTTCAGTGAGCTGGATCAACTTCTTCAAGTCTTTAGTTTCTCGATCAGGAATGATCATAAACAGTGATCATAAAACCTGGAACAAGAAGTAATAGGTGGCCATGTTGTTCCAACAATCTCACCACCAACTGCTGTTCATGATGCGACCATGTCTTCAGTGTTTGTATATAAATGAATGAATCATGGTAGTATGTTACAGAGATAGCATGATAAGATAATGTATACTGTGCAGAATTAACAAAATACATGAATGATCACATGTTGTGATACATGGGTACGATATAACCTTTGCCTTCCACTTATGGATGTCAAGTCACTTATGTACTTGCTGGTATGTCGTAAGCTTCCATGCAAGAACTAGCCATGATATATGTGGTTAACCAATTAATGGTTATGCTTCCTGACAATGCCGGTGAAGGTTATCTCTGGTTAGCGTCATTCCCTTTTTTATTATATCTGCTACAATCAATCAGAAATAAAATCTGAAATAAAATGATATTAGTAATACATATATTTCTAATAAACTTACATACCCTCTTAGGATTAATAAGCTCACGGTGAGACTGTATTGGCTTAATTTAATCTGCCCTGCATGCAGCGTGAAAATAGAACTTTTCTTGCAGATGCTATCTTCCCGTTTCTCACTCTGGCTTCTGGATTTTGTGTGTGTGATTTCAACGCGCCGCTCTGTCCTTATATTTCAGTCTCTCGCCCGTATGAGAAAGCACCTCTAAAAGTCCCAAAAGATTTTAGTTTCATCTCCTGATTTGAGGCGATTTGAAGCAATCTGTGTTTTTCCGGTACTTGTTTTTCTCTTCTGTTCACTACACACTTATATTCTTCCGTCCTTCCTATGTATCATTCCCTTTTCCCCATATGAGGCTTTCATTCCATATAAGTTTTATCCAAATCCGTTGAGGCTTGTTAGTGTAATAAATTTTTAAAGATTATTAGCTAACTTTTAGCCGATGTGATGAAGGTGAAAAATATTAATTATTTTTAAAACTATTTATATTTGAATAATATCCTTTTGGATATAATTCCTAGTCTATCTCCTTTGTTGAGTTATATTTATTTAATATTATTCCAACCAGGCGTTCTCCGGTAGTTAATAATTTAATTTCCAGTAAATGCAAACTTTTAAAGTCCGCCATACATTCCTATATAGCTATTTCCTCATTCTTCCAATACCGTTCCAGCTAAACGTAATTCACATTTTCGCTGTCTACAAACTTCAAAGCAAGATCCGCCGAGTGTTATTACTGCGCCCTGTGTGTGTGGGTGTCGCGTGGGCGTGTGTCGCGCTATAACCAAGCAAGTGTTAACAAATCTCGCTACAGAGCCCTCTTCTTTAAAACAGTTCCTGCACAGTTAACTTTTTGATATTTCTGATAAAACCCGCACAGTGACACTGTTAAGGACTTCTTTTAGAACTTCGGTTGTTGTGGGGCTTCTATTTATGACACCAGTATGTTAAGGGTACGGGCCCGACTTCTAGTATTTGAGGATGACCAAGTTGTTATATGCGTATTCTGTTTCTAGAGTCGAAGTCCTTCGGGTTCTCATATCACTTTTATAGGATTCCGTAATACTGTTCGTTGGTATCGATATTGTCTGCTTTAACCCGTGTGATGCATTACCTGCTGAACATGTTTCATATTAAATATTTGACCATTGACTGACCTGTATTAGTCTCTTGTCTTATTGATTATATTAGCAGTGTGAGATGCAGCGTGTGAAGACATTAATTATCACTGGTCATGATTAGTTGAATATAAACAGCATTTAACTCAACTCCGAATACGTCAGTTGATAAGACCGTGATTTTGACGACTCAAAATATTTAATTAATAATTTCATTCCATGAGCAGACATCAACTACATGGGAACAAAAGTCACATCATATTTATGTACGTTCTGCAAGAGTTCTCGTTATTTCATTAACACCTGTTCATAAATCTCTATCTAGAGTTATGGTTAGCGGTCAGTTCCTTTTAACGGCCAATGTCCTTTGGCATAAATTCAGAGGCTAACTAGACTTACTCCCGTCGCTAGTTTCACAATAGCCTTTTGCACTAGACTTAATTATCCTGCTAGTTTTGCAATACACTTCTTACGCTAGGCTTACGTCTACTGCTAGTCGTCTAATATCCATACACTAGGCTTACGCTTGCCGCTAGCGATATAATGTCCATCTATACTAGTCTTACACTATTGCTAGTACCATAATGTTCCTTTGGCATACCACGCCAGGCTAATCTGCCATAATTATGTTAACTGCGTTAGTAACAAGACGACTTACGTTTGATTCACAAAATACACTGCTCAATTGGCTTCCCAGCCACACAACTAATAAGTGGACAACGCCACACACTTTTAAGTGGTTATACCACACAATCCAAGTGGCAATGGCCACACTTCTGAAACACGCTGCCGTTCGGGTCAAAACCCACAAGTCGAATAACGTTACCAAGACATACGCGTCATGCATAGAGATATGCATACTATGTCGTTAATATATATTCAATTGCGATGTTCCATGGTGCAGCAATTCGAGTGTGATCAAAACTCATATGCCTGCACACATGCAACAATCATCGACATCGGTCGATGTGATATATCTCTATTCGTTTGAGGTGTTCCATGATCTCTTCATCATTCTAGTGAAGATACTTGGAGCATTCTTTAAACCAAATGGGAGTACATTGAACTCGTAATGTCCATTAGGTGTACTAAAGGCCAACATTTTCCTAACTTCTGTTTTCACTGGTATTTGGTAGTATCCCTTGCTTAGATCTACTTTTGAAAAATACCTAGCCTTACTCAAAGTAGCAAACAACTGATTGGTGTCAGGTAATGGATCTACCTGAGATTCAGTGATAGCATTTAGTTTCTTATAATCAATGCATAACCTGTGTTTACCACTAGGCTTCCTTAATAGCACCACACTTGAGCTGTAGGGAGATTCAGACTTTGAAATAATTTTCTCTGGTAAGAGATAGTCAATCTCATCCTTGAGTGCCTGTCCTTTAGCATAAGATATAGGGTATGTCCGCATACAAACTGGTGTAGGGTCAGTAATCGTCATGTCATACTCTAACAGATTAGTACACCCCGGCTTATCTGTGAGTACCTCAGTATGGATTTCTAACACCTCCTGAACCTTTTTCCTCTGCTCAAGAGTTAAATGTTCACTCACGTTAACCCGAGCATAGCTTTCCGTAGTTGTTAGGGGGTATTCCATGGAGGAAATTGGTTCGTCCTGCATTTCTGTTGCAATGGCCAGGGTCATGATATGGGCAACTTCTGATGCTTCCCTGTCATAATACTTTTTAAGAAGGTTGACAAGATACACCTTCTCCTTTCCTTTCCTGTCAATCTTATAGTTGGTCCGGGAAAGTTTTTGCAATATGACGTAGGGTCTCTGCCATCCAATTTGCAATTTTTTATTGCTGCTGGGCAACAGTAACAGAACCTTTTCTCCCACCTCAAGTTCCCTATCTTTTGCTGTTTTATTGTAGTAAGCAGCCTGCTTCCTCCTGGCCTGTCTCAAGTTATCATTTGCCAGTTTCCAACTTGTTTTCAATTGAGATGTCAACTCGTTGACGTATTGGTAGGAAGAAGTCACGGTTTCTTCTGCTTTTTCATCAGTCCATGTCCGCAACAATGCTTCCAGTGGACCTTTGATTGGCCGTCCAAACAACAATGTAGCTGGAGCCAATCCTGGGGAGTTATGTGGGACTTCCCTGTAGGTAAATAGTGCTGAGGGTAAGTATGTGTCCCAAGTTTTAGGTTTCTCACTAGCCAAATTTCTATGGATTGAAATGAGCGTGCCATTGAACCGCTCTACTTGACCATTCCCTTGGGCATGGTACGGGCTACAGTGATAATGTCTAGCTTGAAATAACCTGAATACTTCTTGTGTTAGCTTTCCCCTAAACTAAGAACCATTGTCAGTCAATATCTGATGCGGGAAACCTAATCGGGTAAATATTGTCAACAGGGCCTCTGCCACATGCTTTGAATCTAGCTGACATGGCCACTGCTTCTCCCCACATAGAGCAAGTATCAACCAAGGTTAAGATGTAAGCACTTCTCTTCTTGGTCCTAGTGAGGGGTCCAACAATATCTACTGCAACACGTTCAAAAGGGGTTCCCATAATAAGCATTTCTCCCAGTGTTGCTGGTGCAGTCCTATGCTTAGGAGCTACTCTTTGGCATTCTGGACAGGATCTTACATATCTTTTTATGTCCTCTTTAATTCCTGGCCAAAAGTAGTGACAGGCTATCCTTTGTCCAGTGGCCCCTATTCCCATATGTCCACTGAAGGGTATAGCATGTCCTAGCGTCATAACCTTCTCCCTGTAAGATTTTGGTACTACAAGCTGTCCATGCCCTTTAGGTCCTGTTCCAGCTTTTCTGTATAGTAGGCCATTCTTCATATACAAGTCTCCTTTCTCTGGAGGTTTATGTGCTTTAGGCAATTTGCCAAAAAAAGGCTTCAATGTGCTGTCTTCTGCTTGAACCTTTTTCATCTCTTCTGGATGAGTATTGATAGGATCCTCCTCCATTTTCCTGGAGCTTTCCCTGGTCTGGACTGTTGCCATAACTACAGGTTTTATAGGTTCTCCAAGGAAAACATACCTACACCCCAAAATCAAAGGGTAAATAGAGTCGTCCATCACTGCTGCTTTGATTTCTCCTTCCACATAGGGAGATCTTATGTTGATTCGGGCTATGGGTAATGTCATGGTTCTTGCTCCCTTGATCGGTCCTCTGATTTCCACGGTTTCTGTGGTTATCTGGTCAGGACTCACTAGAGAAGAGCACACAACTGAATCAAAGTCCAATCCTGTGTCATATAAACACAGTACTTGAGTGCCATTCACGGTCACTTCCTCACAGACAGGGGGGTGATGGAAGTCCTGACTTACTGCCATTTCCTTCGTTCCCTGATTCCCTGTTGTAAGACATGCAGCATGATGAGGAGGATTCTTTCTTCTGCAGTCCGCAGTATTGTGGTTACTCATTAGACACGTTTTATACCACTTTCCTTCCTTCCGGTAAGGTGTCTTATCCGATCTTAGAGGGTGTTTGTCCTTTTGGTCAAATCTTTGTTTGTTCATTGTAGTATGGTCCTTTTGTTCATATTTGGAATAGTTTTGTGATGATTTGAAGTTTTCACCCTGCTTCTTCTTATTTCCTAATAATTCTGCCTGAGCTGCTTTATATCTCTCAGCAACAGTTACAATATCTTCCAATCTCTCTGCTCCTTGTTCCATGATAAACTTCCTCATTTCTTGAGGCATGGACTCTTTCACTTGCTCCATCATTATCATTTCTTTCAGATCCTGACACTTTCCTAAACTACTCCATTTTTCCAAATAGGTTTCCAGTCTAGCAGAGAATTGGTGATAGTTTTCTCCTGGAAGAGGTCTAGCTGTTCGGAATTTCTTTCTATATGATTCTGAGTTCTTTTCATATCTCACAAGCAGTGCCTGCTTCAGGGTTTCGTAATCTTCCTGGTCATCTCTTGAGAGCTTCAAATATACATCGTAGGCAACACCTCTCAATCCCTGAGATAGTTTAAGACTCCACTTTTCTTTCCCTAAGCCATAGGTAGTGGCAAGTATTTCGTATCTATCCAGGTACGACTCAATGGCGTCTTCTTTCTAAACAAATGGGTCCAGATGAAAATTCATGGCCCCGCTTGAGGTGCTCTGGCTGGAGCTACTCTCAGAGTGAGGTGAGCTACCACCATTATTGCCAGTATTTGCCTGAATTTCAAGCTCTTTTAATCTCAACTGATGGTCTCTCTCTGCTTGTAATTTCCTTTCCTCAGCTTCAATTTTCTTTGCCTCATTTTCAGCCTCCCATTTCTTGGCTTCAATTTCTAATCTTTTGGTTTCTCTCTCAGCTTCCAGTCTTTTGTTTTCTCTCTCAGCTTCCAGTCTTTTGGCTTCTCTTTCAGCTTCTGCTTGCAACTGCCTTTCTTCAGCCTCTAATTTCTTTGCTTCTCTATCAGCCTCTAATTTCTTTGCTTCAGTCTCTAATTGCAACTTTCTTTCTTCCCTATCCATGTGTTTGTCCACTTCTGTTGTGACATACTGAGTGAGAGCATCACCTGTCATATTTAATTCCTTACCCATCTGCATGATCGCAGTCCTGAACTTCACTAGATCAGCCATGGCGTTACTTAGATAGGGTATGTAAATTTACTATAACCAAATTATTGTAATTAAACTTAATTAATTTAAATGAACAAAACAATTTCCGTGCAACTTTGTGAGCATCAACTATTTACTGAGTACTAACTGGTACTCCTCCTAAGAAAATAATTTTTAAAAATCCTATTATTATTTTCTCAAAAATTTTGTTTTTCTTATCTTATCTATGGGTGGCACAAGATAGAGTGTAGATAGATGAATAGACTAAGTATGGCTCAAGATATAGAGAAATATCCCAGGAACGAGCCCCCAGTGTGGCGTGAGGTTTTATTTGTCTCTAGGGTCAGTATAGTACTGACAATTACAGAAATAGAATTTCTGCAGAAAATGGTGAAGTCCCAGTGTCTGAGAGAACTACTGGTATCACAAATTAGTTACGGCTGTGAATGTTCTGATCTCGAAAAATTAGTAGAGAGGAGACCGACATAACTTGCCACCTCCGCTGTGTAACTAACGGTGATATTAAGACAAGGAAACAGATTTTACTTAACAATGATAAAATTGACAAGTCTTCAAATACAATTTCCTTATTATTTATTTAGTATATACACTATCTACTCTTGTGCTGAAGGGTGAATGTTGAAAAATGGAACGTAATGAATTTGTAAGTTTACATATGATTTACAAATATTTATATTTATATAGATATGTAAATATATTACAACACGTTTTCCAATTATAGGAACAACAATTATAGCAGCTGTGCTGTTATTCACTTATAGTACATGTATCAGCTGTGCTGTTAATTACGTATAATTTATCAGCTATAATCTTATTATTGTCTCTTGCTACGCTAATTCACTTTCTCGTCACTGACACTAGCTTTTGCTCACAATGCCGACAGAAATGGTACTACTGTGTACTCATCTCTTAAAACGTTCTGTTCTCCTTAGTTTGGTTCACACAACTCCTGCTGAGGCTCGTTACTGTAGCCCACCCAAGACTGAGGGGGACTAATGATGTAGCTTCTGTACAATCTCTATGCTCCTGCGAAGTTCCAGGCAGCTGGATTGACTCGAACATACGACCTCAGGTTTTATGACACGAATAAAACCTGTAACAAGGAAAAATAGGGGCTAATTTCTGTCATCAAGCCCACCTATTTCTAATGTGGATGAAATGAGCGTGTGCCTCAGGTGTCTGCATGTAGGATGAATGAAAACATGGCTCAGTATGATTTAGCAATAGCGAGACAAGACAGGTGTCTACTTGCAAAACCTTCTTTCTGATAAATTAATACATGGATATATCCAATAATATGAATTCAATACATGAATACATCCAATAATATAAATTCAATACATGAATACATTCAATACATGAATACATCCCATAATATAAATTCAATCCATGAATACATCCAAATATATGTACACCTAGGTGTGATACAACCATTTCCTTCCCCCTATAGTATACCAGGCCCTCTCTGACAAGTGCTATATAAGCTGGTAACATATATCCTAACAATATTGTTATGTTCTTATGATAGGAGTATATGAGACGAGGACTGTTTGGTGATATATCAGGTGGGAGTTATATGGGACAATAGATTGAAGTTAGATGAGACAATAGATTGCGTACTAACAAGGACTGTTTTGGTTATATTTCAGTTGGTTTTAGAAAATAGATTGAAGTTATAGGAGACAATAGGTTGAGTCCTAACAAGGACTGTTTTGGTTATATTGCAGTTGGTCTGAGAAAATAGATTGAAGTTATAGGTTGAGTCCTAACAAGGACTGTTTTGGTTATATTTCAGTTTGGAGTTATCTGAGACAATAGACTGAAATTATAGGAGACAATAGTTTGAAGTATGAGTCCTATTAGTCTTCGTCTATTCAATCATATTAGGAAATACAATCATTATACCTAATTCCCCAAGATACAATCAGTAACCTGATACGTTCATATTAAAACCTATTTTCCTACCAGTTTATAGTAAATTATATTTACCCTCCAAGATTTAAACAGGCCAGATTTTGACTCGACTTCGCGAAGCAGGCTGCAGGTCAATGCTCTCAGGTAAGCTATAAATCAAAGCTGACAGCTCCTCTCTTCAGTCGGTCGTCTCTGGCTTCGTGTTCGGTGTTGCGTGTTTAGCATAAAATCTCGCCCAATTATATAGGTAGATGAATGCTTGAGCAAAGCTTTTGGTTGGTTCCTGGCAGAGCAAGCTGATTGGTGTCCTGCAGTTTCGTCTCATGCCCTGTACAGCCTAATTTTATTCAGTTTTCTTCCGCCATATTGCGTGAACAAGATGGCCGCGACCCACATCCGAAAAAAACAGGGCTTAAGTTTTTCCTGGCTTAACTTCAGGTAATTTATTCTGTCTCAGAGACTGGTGAACGTTGCTCGTTGATTGGTTGGGCGATCGGCATAGGGATTTAACTAAGAAGAGGGTTTACACAACTCGTTTTCACGACAATACAGCTGTGTACATGGCCGGCACACATGGGAGGTGAATCTTCCAAAGTATTAACTATCTGGTGTCTAATTATTTTCCAGCCACCAATCGATATTAGTTGTCACTAGTTTTTGAGGGTTGCGCATAATGGAGGTATAGGTCGTTAGTATCTTAACACCCATCCAGTGTTATCAGATCCGAACATGTACATTTATAACTCGAGGCAGGGGGAGAGAGAGAGAGAGAGAGTGTGTGTGTGAACGCGGGCGTACAGGACGGTGTACATTATAAAAAATCATCATGAACGACTGTTTATATTTATTATTGTACACAGTTATTTACAATAAATCTCACAACTTCACGCTGTCAATAGACTTTGAACATTTTTATAAACTCGCACATACTCTTGTGCATTAATCTCAGATTCAATGAATTATATCACCGCGTTAGACATTTTTAATTGTATTATATTATTTCACATTACTCTATTTGCGTCTGCATAATTATTACAGCTTGTCTAGCCTCGATTTAATTCTGAATTCATATTTATGTTCATTTGGGTTGCCCCGCCAATCTTATTGCTAACACATCAATTATTGATTACTCTGGCACGATGGCCGTTACAAATGTCATTTCGACTACTATTGAATTATTTAATCTCTTTGCTACACATTGCAGAGTGGTTAAAACCACATCACTTAAAATACACTATCGATCGGGCTCAAGGGCATAACGTAGACTATTGCTACACATATATTAGTGGCCAAGCCACATATTCTGAAACGCGTTCCTTAAGCACGAAGGCCACAAGCAGACTGTTTGTAACTATGTATTTCGTGTCATCATTCTATACGCGATACGTCTACATGTGCCTCTAGTTGGGGTGCTTCGTGGTGCAATCATCCCGACCGAAAATAAACCAGCCAAGATGATTACCCACCGTGGAGCAATCCCCAACATATACATACATACATACATACATACACACATACATACATACATACACACACACATACATACATACATACATACATACATACATACATACATACATACATACATACATACACACACACATACACTCATACATACACACATACATACATAATCAGAATCTTTATTCTCCAGAAAATACATTGATATGTACTGACATGATATAATAAAATACAACATGGTGTCACGAAGTGGTTTTAAGTTTAGAGTGTGTCCAGTGTATAGAAAAGACCCTCGTATGAGATAGAATAGAATGAGAAGATAGATTTAGATGTGAAAATATTAGTGACTGTGGACAGATGAGGCTATTGGCTCAAGGTTGAGAACCTGGATTAACTCTTCCTTACCACTTGTGACTAAACATTTATGCGATAACCTCACCCCCCTCTAACTGCCAATATAGGAGATAAGGTATAAATCAGGACCACAGACACCACTATACAGACAACATAAAGGTACATTATAGTTAGCTATAAATTAGAGAACCTGATCCAGTGAACATATATATATATATATATAGTTTTATTACCCCCCAAAAAAGAGAATATAATGAACAAAAATAATCACACCACCTAGAACCAAAATCAATAATATGCAATGTTGTACAGACCTGAAAACAATTAAACTGGTAGATAATAGCAAAACAACCACTTTCACTCCTTCTTTCACCCTGCTTGGGAAAAATAGAATGATTACTGAGTTAACCGCAATTTATGGGTGGGGCATCAACTTTAGCCACCACTCCCTCCTACAATCTATTTCTTACTGTCCTGATTGCTGCCACTGCCTAAACTAGTTTTCTACACACACCCAGGTTCCAGACTATTTAGGCGAGACACGCGCCGCTAATTTAACACCACTGGTTGTTACTCTAGTAGACTGAGATTACAACTATTGCTCAGAGTCGATCCATCTAATGGATAATAAAAGACCCACCTGGTCCTGTCTAATTCCTCTCTCTATCTCTCTCCTCATTTCTTTGCTTCAGTCCCTCCCTGACACGCTTGACATCTGATGAGGTGGCGTCTCCGTTTACGCCTTCTCTCGTTGACTTGTCAGAACCAGGAATGATCACCCTGTCTCCTTTGTTCTGACTCCTGAAATGATGACTTGATTTTCAAGCTTGAGGTACTTGATTCACTTGTAGAAGCTTCACGGCTGCTGACCAACTTCTTACTTGCCCCGTTAATCCGCTCAAGGTTTAGGGACGTACAGCTTTATTATGGCTGTATAACTTTTGACCAATCTCCCAGCCACGTGCTGTTGTCGGAGTGGTATAATGAGCTTACGAGCTCTGGATTATAAGACAAATCCTGTTCCCAGCTGACGATTGTCTGCGCTACCTGGGGAACATATGGTATTTCCGGCACTTGTCCCGATCTCTCGAGCGATATGCTCCTGAAATGACAACTTGCTGTTGTAAAGGACTGGAGGCTAGTTTGCCCCTCCTACAGACCGCGAAAACTCTCGCCAACAAGTCAAATATCTCACTGAAGAGCAAGAGCTTATGACGTAGCTCCTCGCGGCTGCAATTCTTCGGAAGAAAGACAATTTAACTTAATCGGCACGCGTATATATCTTAAACCAAACCGCGCAAACGTATTCCTTACGTCACACTGGCGTACCTCTTACAGCCAATTAAACCCTTACAAAATTTAAACACCCACGCCTTAGGCAATAAATTTGAAAACAACGCGCAGACCGCGTGTCCAAAATGTGCATCATGTTACGTGACGACCGCTATTATTTTTAACAAAGAAACTAAGATTCCCAGATCGCGATTTTCTAGCGAAAAAAGAACTGGTGAAAATCTAATATAACTCTCCTGTAGTTACTATTAAAAACGCAACTATTAGACCTACAGAAAAAGACCAAACCCGATATAATTCAAGGAGAAGAAACATGGCAAACATATATAGTTCAAATAGAAGAAGACTGGTGAAAACTCAAATAGAAGACTTAAATGGGGCCTGTTGAAAGGACAGAATTACAGTACAGCATCACATAACCGTTTGGGATAAGAACAGGAGTGCGACAGGGATGCCTCTTGTTTCCATTTCTTTTCTTACTAGCAATAGACTGGGTTATGAGATCATCGACAACACACAACAGAAATGGAATCCAGTGGACTCTGACTAAGGAGTTAAATGATCTGGATTTTGCTGTTGACTTGGCTCTTCTGTCCCATAACCGTAATCAGATGCAGGACAAACTGAAAACACTCGATGAGAGGTCACAGCAATGGGGTCTGAAAATACACAGGGAAAAGACAAAAATAATGAGAATAAATGCAGGTAATGATAACAGGGTTGAACTTGATGAAACACTAATACAAGATGTAGAATCATACACATATCTTGGCAGTAATATAGACAAAGTTGGAGGGACAGACAGCGATATCAAAATAAGAATACAAAAGGCAAGAGGAGCTTTCATTGCATTGGGAAATATATGGAGATCAAGAGAAATCGGATCCAACACGAAAATAAGAATCTTCAACTCAAATGTATGGCTCTGAGACATAGAGAACAACAAAGACAACAACCAAAAAGCTACAGACTTTCATAAATGGGTGCTTGCGTAGAATAGAGGGATTAAAATGGTATGTCAAGGTTACCAACGTGGAACTGATGACAAGAACTAGACAAGTGCCAGTGGAACAAGAGACGAGAAGAAGACGATGGCGATGTATAGGACACACAATGAGGAAACCTGTTGATAGCATTACAAGGCAGTCTTTGTTCTGGAACCCCCAGGGCAAGAGAGGCAGAGGTAGACCAAGAAGCACATGGAGAAGAGAGCTGGAAACAGAGGCGAAAATGATGAGGAGAACGTGAAAAGAACTTGAGATGATGGCACGTGACAGGAGGACTTGGCATGTGTTTGTTGAAGGCCTATGCTCCTTTGGGAGTGGAGGGTTATGAATATGAATGAATCACATAACTCCCCCCTTTGAAGTGCGGGAATCCGTGCTAAATCACTGAAATCTCTGTTTCACATTGGCCCTTATTCCTGTCTACTGAGCTGTCTGTGAGCACTTCCTCCTCTTTTGTTTCATCATCTTCTTCTCCTTGCAAACTCCCATGCTCCTGTGTAAGAGTTGATCTCTCTTCAGACCTGTGCCGTCCAAAGGCGGGTCTGAATCTTCCCTTGTTATGTCCGTCAAAAGGCTGTCTTGGTCAGCTGACATGACCAACTGGCTCTGTGGCGGCCTTGCTATGGCGACTACCTTGCTGCGCGTGAGCGGGTTTGTGACCGCTGGTACATGGCGATGCGAACTGTCTTGTGCCTCCAGCATAGATTCTCTGGTCGCTTGCTGGATTTCTATTGAAGTGATCTCAATAGCTTCTACCTTTGGACAAAGATAGGTGATATCTGCCCCGGGCAGTGTTTCGGCGCTCTCTCTTTCCTGACCTCTCCCCAATTTGATTGAGGTAATAGGAGCGTTCCAAATCCTGTGGCTGAGTTTGCTGGGAGCCAGCAATTCACTCCCCTCTGGTTTGTGTAGAGGTTGCGTAGAGATTGCTCCTTTCTCTACCCTCTCTCCAGGCGTTCTCACTGGGTTGCGCTTGACTTCAGCGACATCCGGTTCCAATATTAGGCAGGATGCATATGGTTGCACTGCCTCACTTATTGCCTCTTCGCGAGAGTCACTTCCTGTAAGCGAGGTAGTGGTGGTTTGGGGCCCATCTCCGTTTGTAGGCGAACGGTAGCTCAGACCACTGTCCTCCTCAATTTGAGAAAAGTGCTGGTCGTATAGGGCGCCAGGGCTGGTCGGAAACATATGTTTGCTCCGGTCGCTATCTTGTGCCATATGAAGATTGCGCTGGTTGTGGACATAAGTCATATCCTTCTTGTCAGTATTTCCCTCACTTGAGGGATGTAATACCATCGGGGGCCTAATTACCGACAACAAAGAAGGTACTTCCGAAATCAGAGGCGTCACCATTGTTTGGCCATTAAGCTGAACAAAGCTGACAAGTGAATACGCCTCTGCAACTAACATACCACAGTCCTTAGAGGCTTCCATCCTTTTCATCGCAAGACATGGATGTTGGAGCTTCCGTGGGGCTCGGTGAATTTGGGGCTCTCTCCTCTCACTTCTCTGGCCTGCAGTAGGGCCCCTTGCATTAGCAAGGATCGGTGTTGTTCGGTTCCCCAAAACTAAGTAGGGGCTTCCCAGGATGAAATCGTGCACTGGTTGTGCCATTACAGCTGCCTTGATTTTCCAGATACAAACTTGCACTTCACCTCAATACTGGCTACGGGCAACCGCTGTGAAGTACCTCTTCTCAAAATGCCACCAATATCAACTAGTTCTCCTGTCCACTGCCCTGGTTTCACCAAATGACGAGCGACAATACTGGGGTATGTGAGCCCGCTGTCAAACAAACAAGTAGTGGCCATTCTGTTCACCTCAGATGGTCCACTATTAGAGAACAACTTCTCTGACTTGACAGGTTCCCACGTATTCCCTTTAGTCACGCTCACCGGCCTTAAACAAGCTGCATGATTAGCCGGTGGTTTGTTCGTACACTTTGTTGTCCAGTGGGAAGTAGTGCGACAATTCCGACAATACCTCTCATTATCTCCCCTGTTTCTGGCGGGTTCCTGAGATGTTGTTGGCTGTGCTGTTATGCAGCAGGGGGCGCAAGTTATAACCAGAATGAGGCTCCTTGCGAGAAGGCCCTGGCTGCTGATGAGCTGGTGAAGTAGCTGACTGCGATGATGAAGCTCCTTTGTCCGGGGTTGGCAGGTCTGGGTGTTTTCTTTTCTGGCCCAGTACTTCGGCCTGCGCCGTCTGGAACCTTTCCGCAAACAGACTAATTTGGTCCAATTGCTGGGCGCCCTGCTCTGCCAGGGACCTCCTCAAGTCTGGAGACATGTTTGCCTTTATTTGTTCGCACAGGATTAAATCTTCTAGTCCTTCGAACGATTTAGCCAGTCCTGACAATTCTCTCCAGCGAGTAAGGTAATTTCTCAGCCTTTCAGCGAACTGAGGAAAACTTTCTCCCTTTTCCGGACGGCTTTCACTGAACATTGTTTGGCATTTACGGGTGGGGGGGGAGAGAGGGGGGGGGGTGCACTGGAATCTTTGCAACAAAGCGTTCCATAGTGCCTCGAAGTTGTTCTGATCGTCTATGAGCATCTTGTTGTAGACGTCATACGCATGACTTTTGAGGGACTGCGATAATTTCAGACACCAAAGACTTTCATCTAACCCGTATGCCTTTGCCATTCTTTCGAATTTTTCCAAAAATACGTCAATTTTCTCATTACCGGTAGGGAAAAAGTCCATCGGGAAATTCATGGCTGCCATCCGAGGGCCTCCGTGTCCTGAGGTGTCTGTCGCCCCTGCTCCGGGGGAATCTCCATTAGCCGAACTGCCCTCCGAAGATCTATGCTGCAGTTCCAGAGAACGCATGGCAAGTTCGTTCTGTCTCTCTGCTGCCTTCTCCCTTTCCTGTGCTTCCCTTTCCTCTTTCGCTGCTTCTGTGGCGGCAACCGTTTGCCTTTCCTCAACTTCTGCGCCGGCTGCCTGTTAAGGTATGTCCGCTCGTTCGTTTATTCCAGTGTATTAAAAGAGTTTGTCTGCATTTGATATATGTATACCATCATTATTCCCATATGTTTCTATATGAATTTTAGATCATTTGTATATAACAAAGGTGTCAAGCGAATGTGTTATTCGTGGGTATGCCAAAACCGCACTGTATCGTCTCTGTATTATTTATGCAGTGTTCTCTCACAAGGGATAACGAATTAGTAATATCTCAGATAGGCCCAACAGCTCACAGAATATTAGATATGAAACCAATGCGAGTTCGGTAAAAGAATAACTGAGTTTAGTGAAAACTGACGATCAATGAGAAATGATGGGCCGTCATTAGTTAATGTCATTCTGTCTATTCGTAACATAGTTTTATAGTCCTTGACGGTAGTACATTGTTGCTTCTCAATCCCAATCCATCTATACATCTCCATGTATTGATTATATCCGTGCTTTTCTCCCGTAACTTCTTTTCAAACTCATTTAACTTCATTAACATGAATTCCCCAAAGTCAGCACACATTAACGACAGAGCAGGATTTTTCAGACTCCGATTTTTACGGTGTATAGACCTGCCCGTCTACAAAATGTATAAGCATCAAATTATACCTTATTAATAGTACTCATCCTGTTGTGTATTACTATTCATGGCACGAATCAATATACTCTTTTACACGGGTTTTTCAGCGCACCAGCAAACACAAGACTGTTCCCATCTTGTTTATTTCTTGGGGTTCATTTTGTTCTCCACGTCATTGTTTCAACCCACAAAACTCCTACGTCATCCTTTTTTACTGCGTGCATGAATAATGCACCTAAGTGTACTATTCACATATCTTCAACGAACTCAACTCAGCGCTCTTTGATGCGCAACAACAGAAATGTTGTAAAAAACCATACGCAACAATTACCACCGTTAAGAAAAAAGACACGTAGTTTCTTTTTTCTTCAAAAATGTACCACGTAAGGTAATTTTAAAAAATACCAACACAATACTATCCTAAGTCTCAGTAAGTCTAAGTCATCTAATGTCTCACAACATAATCAGTCAGTCGTCGATGAGATGAAACGGTGATAAACAAGTCAAATAATCTACTGCCTTATGAATAAAATCCAAATAGGAAGTAATAATATTACTAACTTAAAACAAATTACGGGAAATCAACACCGCCCTCTATTACCTCTAGTATCAATAATACTAGAACCAAGACTTACATACTATGGTTACATCTAATAGGATTATCTACTCATAAGAAAATGATTGCAATAATGTGTACCTCACCAATACAGAGTATACTGCAAATCCCATACATGTTTATTCCTGATCCAACCCCAAAACATAGCAAATACATGCATAAATTGGTCCCAAATTACCTATTTCAATGCCCCTAGGAACCTCTATAATATACATGCAAAAATTCATCGCTATAGAATATCATTGCCATACAGTCATATTATAGTACACTGCATGTGCACCTTACACCATAAACACCCAATTGTGTTCCGGATAAAACTAATACAAATTCAATGTCACAATTACATCACCACTACTGTTGACCGTGGACTAACTGTCATTAAAAACCTGTGTACTGTCTTCCTGAGGGCACCTCGACTGTACGTCTGCCACCACATTGTCGGACCCTCGAATTGCTTGAATAGTATAATTATACGGCTGCATCAGAATCGAATAACGGGCTGCTCGGGCGCATTTATGGTTTTTCGTCTTTAAATACGCCAAAGCCTTCTGATCTGACTGTATTACGAAAGGTACACCTAACAGATACTTCTCTAATTTGGTTACTGCCCAGACCACAGCGAGATGTTCCTTGTCCAACACCGAATAATTCATTTCCGCCTTGTTTAACTTTCTCGAAATGTACGTGATCGGATGCAGATGTCCATCAAATTGTTGAAGCAACACAGCACCAACGCCCTTGGAAGAAGCGTCTGTTCGAAGAGTATAAAGATTATTAAGCCTGGGTAGTTTTAAAATCGGTGGGGATGAAAACAAATCTTTAATTTTAAGAAAAGTAGCATTGCATTCTGGAGTCCACCTAATTACATTAGGAGCCTTTTTCCTAAGTAGAGTGGACAAATCTGATGTAATTGAAGATAAGTTAGGAATAAATTTACCATAATATTGCACTAGTCCTAACACACTACGGACTTGTTTTTTTGTCCTAGGAATGGAAAGATTTAGAATCTTGGAAACATTCTGCTCCAAAGTTTGAAGATTCCCATGACCAATCTTATGACATAGAAAAGTAATCTCAGAGAATCCAATATACACCTTAGATAGTCTAGCAGATAACCCAGCAGCTATAAGTGAATGTAGACCAACAAAGTGTTCATCCCACGTATTGCTAAATAGACAAATATCATCTATATAAGTAATAATATCTTGCCTATGAGAGAACAGCTTTCTCATCATTCTAGTGAAGGACGCAGGTGCGTTCATTAGTCCGAAACACATGACATTGAAATGGAACAACCCTCTGGGAGTAGCAAAAGCCGTAAAATGTTTACATCTTTCCGCCAACGGGACCTACCAATAACCTGTTGACAGATCGAACTTACTGACATATACTGCATCTGCCAATTTTGGTACAAGATCATCCAATAATGGTAACGGTTCGGCGTCAAAAATTGTGACCTGATTTAATTTTCTAAAATCAATGCAAAGCCGAATGTTATTGTCTTGTTTTCTTATTACAACCATGGGAAAAGCAAAATTACTTCGAGAAGAACTGATTATACCTAATTGCAGCATGTCATCTATTTCTTTGTTTACTTTGTCTTGAAAGTGTAATGGTATCGGGTATGGACGCACTCTAATAGCTTTTTCATCATTTAAAATGATATCATGTGTGATAACATTTGTTTTACCTGGTATATCTGTAAGTATATCATGAAACGATTGTAATAATTCAGATACATGTGTTTTGTTCTCAAGTGTTAGATTCGGAAAGATGGTCACGTCCTCCCAAGTTTCGGTAGATTGTACCGGTAGACTTGGAAACGTCATTGATACAGCTGGGAAAGAAGATTCTTCTTCCTGAATAACTGATAAAGACGCCCAGCTCGTTGGATTTGAACCTATATTATCAACAGCGTGAAAGACTGCCTGAAGATGTTCAGGTCTTGAGTGAAACTCTTTCAACATGTTAATGTGAAAAATCTTTCTTTGTCTCTTAACATCAAGGACATAATCGACATCTGAAATACGTGACAGAATCTTGAATGGACCACACCAAGTTATCAGTAATCGATTCTGTTTGCTCGGTAAAAGCACGAACGCTTCGACGCCTGGTACAAGACGAAGACCTCTTGAGTGATTCTGTAACATACGAGCTTTTTCTTTAGCTCTCTCCGATGCATCTGTTGCCAGCTGGCATGCATCCATGATTTTTTTTCCTAAGATTTACAACATACTCGTAAGACGATTGAGTTTCTTGCGACAAGGAAGAATCAATCAACAAGTCATTGATCAAGGACAATGGACCTCTTGGCTGAGCACCAAATACAAGTTGAAATGGACTGAAACCTGTATGCTCATTCGGTATTTCACGATATGCAAAAAGTACCGCTGGTAAAACTCGGTCCCACTCTTTAGGAAAATCAATTGTAATCTTTCCTAACATCTGTTTTATTGATCGATTTAGATGCTCCACCATCCCGTTCGAGGCGGCGTGATATACGGAACTCAATGATCTGTCTATATGAAACATTGCCATAACCTCAGTCATTGCACCTGACACAAACTGAGAACCTCTGTCCGACAAAAGTTTTCTCGGAAATCCGATTCTAGTAAAGATATGAAATAAAGCATCAGCTACATCCTGCGTAGTAATGTTCTTGAGTGGTATAGTGTTACTGTCTTTTTTCGTTCTTGAGGTGATCACTTGCACAAGACAGTAAACATCATGTTGTTAGATGTGTGGTACTTGTAAGATGATGTGTTGAGTGTGGGAGCGGATTGAGACGCGAATGTGTTTAGTCTCGTATATATGTAGACAATGCAACCCATACACTCGCATGCAGTAGTCAAGGATGCTTGGACACTGCTGGCACGTTTCAAAACATTTATTGACGGAAACACACAGTAGCATCAACAGGAACAGTCAGTGTAAACATGGTCATGATAACAGGAAATCGTTTGGTATACATCAGGCATTCAAAAGGCTGGTGAACATTCATATATGTATGCATGTCAATAGTGTTATGTTCTTCTCATGTACTGTTCATAATGCCGCTTTGGTATTCCTGACTAAACGCGTCAGATACCTTCATAACTTTGACATCTAAGTCTAACTTGGCCTGACACGCCACTTGCACATTATCAGGCTGTAGTATAGTAACCGTAAGACAGTTCTCAAAATGGCGTCAGCTGTGTACTTCTGATTAAGCAGGTTAACATCAACCCTGCAGTAATGCTTATGTATATATATATATATATATATATATATATATATATATATATATATATATATATATATATATATATATATATATATATATACACCGCCAATCTGCGGTTCCCACAATATAACTTCGTCACTGGACTTCTGTTCGTTTAAATACAAATAGTCTTACATAGCTATCTAGATTACTGCTCTACACTATGGGATTGTTGCCCTGCTTCCACCTCGAAGAGACTGCACTCCCTGCAAAAGAGAGCAGTGCGTCTGATCACCGATAATCGCACGACACCACACACAAGGACAGGAAAAGAACCCAAAATACTGTCGCTAAAAAAACGTCTTCTCTACAACAAAGCCAAGCTGACTCACACAATTCTATCTAACAATGCCCCGTCGTACCTAAGATCATTGTTTCAAACCAGTAGAAGGGAGGGACAACGATTACATCAGTTACGTCTGCCCAAACCTAGGATCGACCTGTTCAAAAAGAGTCTAGCCTACTCTGGTGCCTACTTATGGAACAGCCTTCCACACCACCTAAAAAGCCTACCTACACAATATTCTTTTAACAAAGCACTTTTCAAACACTTCCTCAACACTGATTATCTACCCCCATAGAAACAGTATTTGCCTGTCAACATCTCATCCATAGGTCAACATTTCTTTTCCTCTTCCGCTCATTTTTGTGTGTGAATAATTTGTTTTATATCCATGTAATATCATTATTATATTTACTTTAAAATATTATTATATAATGTAATGTATGTGTGAATGTACCCACATAATACTGTACTTTAGAAATGTGAGTCGTGAGAATGTACCCGCATACCAAAAATACAGATTAATTGTAGACGGATTGACCGCATGAGTGAGTGTCGGTATACAGAATTTATTTATTTTTATTTTTTTGTTTTATTTATTTTATTTTATTATTACTTTTTTCCCCCATTTACTAGCTTGTTTGTTTCAAAAAAAAAAAAAACCCTACTCATTTTTTTATTATTATGCTTGCATACTGTAAATGAATGCTGTTATGGTAACTTTATAATGTTGCATGCCTTTAAATTAATGCTTAAAGCATCATGTGGGAATGAAAGGATATAGTATGCAAGATTAATGAGAGTGGAAGGGCAGAATGTTAGACGGGCCTGCGCGCCCAATTCTTTACCCTTCGAAAATAAAGTTCGTTCGTTCGTTCGTTCGTTCTTGAGCATAATGTATAAGTTCTGCATACAGGATCGGTGAGCTGTCCTCACAGAAGGTACTTCTTTAACAAATTCTGCCACCGAAAGCATAGTAATGAAAAAGGTCGGTGTTACCTTGCAACGAATCCTCAGAACATAATAACAACACTGAGGTCCTTCCTGACGCACAGAGAATCAATGGGGAAAACTGCCAACGCAGTCAATTCGAAGATTTTCCTCCCCGACACTACAATGGACATACACGTCCTCAGAAGCCATGACTTCACAACTCCTTACTTACTTAGTCGTTCCCCTTCTACCGTGAGGTGTAGAGGTTTGGAAGAGAGAGCGCCAGACCATTCTATCAGCTGTCTTCTTCCTGGCCTGGTTCCATTCTAGTCCTCGGTCCTTCAAAGATTGTCTAATGTTGTCCTCCCAGCGGACTCTGGGTCGTCCTGGAGGTCTGGATCCCTGGCTCTTTGTTTCCCATGCTTGTCGTGGTAGCCGATCTTCTCCCATTCTGCAGACATGGCCAAACCATCTTAGTTGGGACTGTTCTATTTGGGTCTGCAGCGGATGGGATTTTAGGCCTTGACGGATCGTCTGGTTGCGGACCATGTCTCTTCTTGTTACTTCAACCACTTTCCTCAGATACCTCATTTCTGAGGTTTGGATCTGGCTTTTGTGGGTTGTAGTCATTGCCCACGACTCGCATCCATATGTCAAGACTGGGACATAGGTGGAGCGGTATACAGCCATCTTCGTTTTCTTACCAACCTCTTTCTTGCTGAGGAATCCACGATTTATGGCCTGAAAAAGTCTCCCAGCCGCTGCTTTTCGAGTGGCCAACTCTTCTTTGATGCCTCCCTTTCGGTCTATAATAGCTCCGAGATATTTAAAGTGGTCGACCTGCTCCAGGACCTGTTCTCCCAACTTAATCTGATGTTTTCTTTCTTCTCGTGATATCACCATGGATTTTGTTTTAGAGCTGCTTATGACCATCCCTCTCTTCTCCAGCTCTTCCTTCCAGACTTGCAGGTTGGATTGGAGATGTGCCTCTGATTTAGCAATCAGGGCAACATCATCAGCAAATGCCAGCTCCGAAATATAGACCTGTCTCATCTTCCAGTACCCCACTGAATACTTTCTTGTTCTCTCCTTACATGCCTTGATGACATCGTCCATAAGGAGTAGGAAGAGGTAAGGTGATAGGATATCACCTTGTCTTACACCAGTGGTGGTCCTGAACTCTTCTGACTTATGGTTTGCTGTCCTCACATAATTTCTGCAAGACTTGTAGAAGCTCTGTATAGCATGAATCAGAGGTGCTGGAATGTTCTTCATTGCCAAACAGTCCCAAAGTTTGCTCCAGGGGACCCTGTCAAACGCCTTTTCCAGATCTATGAAACAAAGATGGATCTCACTCTTATACTCAAGGGCCTTTTCACTCAGCTGTCTGAGTGTGAAGATTTGGTCTTGAGTACTTCGGTTTGTTCGGAATCCGCAGTGGACCTCATCCAATTGTGGCTCAGCTAGGCGTCGGAGTCTCTGCTCTAGGATTCTAGAGTAGATTTTACCAGGGACACTGAGAAGGGATATGCCTCTATGGTTTCCACATTGTCGATTGTCACCCTTTTTGAAAATTGGTGTTATGATGGCAATCTCCCAATCCTTTGGTATGGTCTTGTTGCACCATGCTGCCTGTAGGACCTTTAAGAGTAATAGGTCGCATGATGCTCCCATGTACTTAACCATTTCTGGTGTTATACCATCATGCCCTGCTGCTTTGCCCATCTTGATTTTCTCTAGTGCTGCCCTCAGTTCTTCCATCTTTATGTCATCTTCACCATCATTGGTTTTCTCTTCTGTGCTAGTGGTTATCATTTCTGATGCTTCACCATGCTCACCATCCAGGAGTTCTGAGAAATATTCTTTCCATCTTTCCATTACTTCCTTCGGGGCAGTAAGCAATTTGCCTTGCTTGTCCTTTATAAATTTGAGAGGGCATTGTTTTTCTTTCCTCATGTTCTTTAGGGTCTTATAGAACAATTTCTGGTTTTCTTGTGCATCTTTTTCTAGCTTTTCTCCAAATTCTTCCCAGGACTTCTGTTTTGCTGCTAGCACTTTGTTCTTTGCTTCTGTTCTGAGTGTCACATATTCTCTATATTTTTCCATTTGTCCTGTTGTGTTTTTAGCTCCTAAGTATTGTTTCCGTGCCATTTTCTTCTCTCTTATTTTCTCTTTGACTTCCTCTGTCCACCAAGGTGTCCTCTTTCTCTGGTTCCCAAGTCGGACTTCACCGCATGCTTCTGCAGCAGCTGTCTTTATGATATCCTTGAATTTATTCCAGAGGGTTTCCAAGTCATCAGGTCGTTCTTCTGTGTTGCTCACTGCTGTAGCAATAAGCCCCTGAAATCTGGTCTTAATTTCTGGCTCTCTCAGCTTGTAGGTCCTAATGCTCATTTCTCCTGCTCGTTTACTTGGTTTCTTGCGTGATGTTGGGCAGTTCCTAGGCTGAGCAACTCTTTCAGTTGTTCGTTTGATTGTTAGCAGGTAGTGATCACTTCCAATCTCTGGCCCCCTCCAGACTCTTGCATCTCGGACATATCTGAATGAGCTTCTCCGAACAATGGCATAGTCGATCACTGACTTCTCATTCTTGGTTGGTTCACATCTAGTGTAGTATGCGCTTATGGGGGAACTTTGTGTTTGTAATGATCAGATTCTGCTCACTGCAGAATCTAAGGAGTCGTTTTCCATTGTCATTGAGAGTATCTTCTCCATATCTTCCGATAACTCCACCCCATCTAGCATGGTCATTTCCAACTCTGGCATTAAAATCTCCGAGCATAATAACTTCATCTAGGCAGTCATCCACTGTCCTTTGAAGCAGCTCGAAGAATTCCTCCTTGACCTCTGCTCTCTCATCCTCATTTGGCCCATACACTATGACCAGGTTGACTATGGTTTCTCCTTCTTTTAGTTTTACAACCATAATGCGCTCCGAGACAAAGTTCCATCCCTTGATACTATCTTTTGGTTTTGTGACACAATGCAACCCACGCCCCCTTTAGCTCTTTCAGATATGGGTACACCACTGTAGAGCAACGTGTTGCCATCGAGATCCATGACTCCTTGTCCTTTTTTCTTCGTTTCCGTTATAGCCAGGATTTCTAGTTTTGCTTTCCTCATCTCTTCCACCAGCTCCTCTTCCTTCCCATTTATACTTCTTGTGTTCCAAGTTCCATAAGTCGTAGTCCGTAGTCCGTTCCAGTTTGTCGCCTTTAGAATCAGTCCGGTTTTCTCTCTTTTAGTTCGCGTAATCATGATTTAAAGCAAACAGGTGATTGGCCTGTTGTGCCTTTGCATGGTGGAGGGGCTGCCTCCTTACGGCCTCCATGCAGGCCGCCCTCCTCCTTTTTCATCCGGGCTTGGGACCGGCATAGGCGGAGTTACTTCACAACTCCACAAGACGGAAGTCTCATTTCGCGCTCTCCACTGCGCATCGCATATAGCCCAGAACTGTATTACCTTTGACCCAAAAGGTCAAACACAATGAACGAACAAACAAAGGAGATAACCCCTAACCAACCTGACACAGCAAAGTCAAGACATATTTACTAAACTTTGACCAGGGTGAAAAAACCTACAACCAATAGATCGATGTTTGAAACTCCATCAAAAATGACAGCAACATATAGCATCTGGCCAACGCGTGCACAAATCTATACAAGTTAATACATATCTATGTCCTCTCGATGACATTATAGGAAGTGGGCCAATAATGTCCAAGGCCATCTTCTCAAATGGACGCACCGGAATATCGGCTGCTTGAATGGGAGCCAAATGACGTGCCCCTCTAGACTTCACCTCCTGACAAGTAACACAAGAACGGTAAAACATCGCAATGTCTTTCGACATTCCCGGCCAGAAAAAAAAAGCCAGAATTCTAGTTCTAGTACGAGAGTATCCCATGTGACCCGCACAACGGGAATCGTGAGCATGACTCAAGATATAGGATCTCATTACCTTAGGCACCATGATCTGAGTAGTAATATGACAAGATTTACTATCTCTGAATCTTCGCACTAATATGTCATTTACGATAGTATACCATTGTTTGTGAGAAGTATGACCATTTGTATCATCACGTTGTACTAAATTAAAAAATTTCTTTAATGAAACATCACTGTTTTGTAAAGTAGAAAAACCTTCCTTGTTGGTGTTGCTGTGTAACACATCATCATTAACTAGTGGTACAACATTATGTTGAGACTGCTCCTGTGCTCGAGTAACCACAACATTAGCCCTGTGTACGTGTGGTTCTTCGTCTTTAAATACGCCAAAGCCTTCTGATCTGACTGTATTACGAAAGGTTCACCTAACAGACACTTCTCTAATTTGGTTACTCCCCACACTGGCCACCA
This sequence comes from Oreohelix idahoensis, assembly GCA_024509875.1. Classification (NCBI taxonomy): domain Eukaryota; kingdom Metazoa; phylum Mollusca; class Gastropoda; order Stylommatophora; family Oreohelicidae; genus Oreohelix; species Oreohelix idahoensis. The sequence goes on from JAMPIV010020406.1 coordinate 238,634, forward strand.
TGTTAAGGTATGTCCGCCCGTTCGTTTATTCCAGTGTATTAAAAGAGTTTGTCTGCATTTGATATATGTATACCATCATTATTCCCATATGTGTCTATATGAATGTTAGATCATTTAAATATAACAAAGGTGTCACGCGAATGTGTTATTTGTGGGTATGCCAAAACCGCACTGTATCGTCCTTGTATTATTTATGTAGTGTTCTCTCACAAGAGATAACGAATTAGTAATATCTCAGATAGGCCCAACAGCTCACAGAATATTAGATATGAAACCAATGCGAGTTCGGTCAAAGAAATAACTGAGTTTATTGAAAACTGACGATTGTCACAGAGAGTTTATTGATCATAAATTGCCTATATCCTCTTCTTTTTCGTTCACCCGTGTCCTCTATTTTATTATCACTCTTTACCTTTTTCTTGTATTTTTCGCATCCATTCGTTTGCGAAAAATATTTTTTTCCCCATTCTCAACTTTACCGTTTTCTTTCTCATACTGGTAAACGCATTTATGACATAACGTGTCAGAGAGAGAGCGTTAAAATGCATTCGATTGCATTATGTGTCAGTGGACGAAACTGTGAATATATTCGTCTGGCCAGACATAGGAGCAGACATATGTCTACAGCATTCCTGCACCAGACGAAATACACTGTGAATATTCGCTTTCGCCAGACCTATAGGCGACAAAGTTGTCTGCATTTTCACCTGCCACAACGAGTTGCATCGGCTGAGCGCTCAGTGAGGCGCGATAGCCGACATCTCCTCGGCGCAGTTTAAGACATTTGTCTGGAAATCCCAGCTGACAAGGCACTCACTGTTGGCCTGGTCAGCGTGTGTTGTGAAAACGCACGAGTGTCAGTTAATGGTAGTCTTCTAGTTGATGTAAGGTGTTTTAGACGGAAAGGGGAGATTATTTCGTTTGGCGAAATAAAGTGGGACCCTTTGTCTGGGAATAGATATAACCAAAATGTTAAACTTTATTTTCATTCAGTCCTCAAAATTCGCAGTAGACAGGTTGTTCGTGAATAGAATAAGCTGTATAGCGAAGCCCTAGTTTGTTCGGAAATTTACCGAGCTCTAGACTTCAAATAAATATATCAGCGTATAATTCTAAAGTGTGCTATTACCTGTAGTTCTGTGTGTTGAGGAATATATTATAATAATTATCTAATATTTGTGAAGGGTTTAAAGTGATAATCGCTTATTTCATATTTCACTAGTTAGATTTGATGCAGAGTGCTTAATTATATAGTCTGTATTATTTTCTAGTGACGTGTTTCAGTGGAAAGCAGAATAAATTATAATTTCTAGCTTAAACAAGAATGTAGCTATAACGAATTTAATTTAACTGCTAAATAGTCAGACGGGAACAATTTTTCTAAACTAACTTATAATGCTAGATGCCTCATGAGTGTTGACGGAATACGTATGTATTCCTAATTCATGAGGATTGATGATTTTTAAATATATAACGTATTGCACGGGAAGTTTTAAATGATAAGTTAAGCTGTACGCTTGCATTTTAAAAACGTAAGTTATATTGAGCACATAATATGTAACATATTTCATATGTGTTTTTTTTTCTTTATTCAATGAATACTGGGGTAACCCAAACTTTGCCGGCGTTTTGTACAGAGACATACCTAATAAATGCTTATACTGGGCCTTTGAGCCAGTTCATATTTCTACACTAACTCTAATGTACATACTGCCTTGTGGCGAGAAAAATTACAGAAATCTAAAACATTAACTTTTCGACATTGTTGACAAGTGTGTGGTGAACCAATATTATTTGTTGAGAGAAGTTGTCCACCGGTCATCTTCCTAATTAAGGGAAACCTCGTGTTCTGACGTTGTGTGCTCGCTTAAGCCTAATTCTTACCTCGTGAGTCAAGTGACACTAACTTTAGTCTGAAATAACTATCGCATGAAGCAGACGCTCCCTGGATCCATTTTGATGAAACCAACAAACAAATCTGCAGAGCTGGGATCCGCTTCATTTAACGACATTAACAGATAAAAAGTGTGTGAGTGTCCCAAAGTTTGCGCCAGACGGCGAACCACAGCACGATTGTAAGTATATCAGGGCCCTGATGAAAGAACCGAGTGAAAGTAGACTGAAGGATGTTCTTTGTCTGAGTCACCCACGTTGTAACTTCCTTTATGCATGTTATTGCTAAAAATATTTACCATTAGAATAAAGCAGAGTATCAAGTCTGTCCATACCTTAAAAGGGGGAAACCATAGACTTAATCATATGTATCTGTAACTCTTTGGGGTTATCACTTTTTTCTAACGGGACTGTGAGCTATATATCCAGGGGAGGACCATACAAACGGGTCTATCACTATTGTAGAATTCCTTGATTTCTTTTGACTATTTGTATATGTTTTTGATGTATGTTATATGTTGTGATGTAAGTTTACTATGATAATTAAACTATACCAACATTTATTTCAGTGTGGTGGTTAGTTCGTTCCCATAATATCTATATAATCATTGTTATAGTTTTTCGCACGTTCTGTGTATCTAACTGTCGTCTATTGTATGTGCGGGCACGTGAGTGGATAGATATATATTAATATACCTATTTTTTATAGACTGTCTGACTCCTTTGGATCTGTTGTAGAAGATAGGCGGAAAGAGAGAGAGATTCTCGATTTCCGGGACAGCCTCTATAAATTTCTACCATCTCACTCGTGGAACTCTATTTCTATTATCACATCTCACTGAGGCTATCACTCATTTTAACCTATTCAGAAGGGACCAACCCAAGTCTTAATTTCCCTATAAAAAATCTACGACAACGATCAATGAGAAATGATGGGCCGTCATTAGTTAATGTCATTCTGTCTATTCGTAGCATAGTTTTATACTCCTTGACGGTAGTACATTGTTGCTTCTCAATCCCAATCCATCTATACATCTCCATGTATTGATTATATCCGTGCCCTTCTCCCGTAACTTCTTTTCAAACTCATTTAACTTCATTAACATGAATTCCCCAAAGTCAGCACACATTAACGACAGAGCAGGATCTTTCAGACTCTGATTTTTACGGTGTATAGACCTGCCCGTCTACAAAATGTATAAGCATCAAATTATACCTTATTACTAGTACTCATCCTGTTGTGTATTACTATTCATGGCACGAATCAATATACTCTTTTACACGGGTTTTTCAGCGCACCAGCAAACACAAGGCTGTTCCCGTCTTGTTTATTTCTTGGGGTTCATTTTGTTCTCCACGTCATTGTTTCAACCCACAAAACTCCTACGTCATCCTTTTTTACTGCGTGCATGAATAATGCACCTAAGTGTACTATTCACATATCTTCAAATATTTCACCAAACTCAACGCAGCGCTCTTTGATGCGCAACAACAGAAATGTTGTAAAAAACCATACGCAACACTGCCCTGTCCTCTTTCTCCTTCTCTCGCTGATGATGCCTATCATTTTCTCTTATCATAAAGTCTTTCGTCTCCTCCTTATCCATTCCCATGTCCTGAGCTGCCTCACGCCAGGCAGCTCACAACTTGGCCATATCTGCCATCTTACCTGTCAACCTGCTGTAAGTTAACGGAATACAGAGAATGGCAGAAAGAAGAAAAAGGAAGGACCTACCTATTACCTACTCGGCAATACTCCCTCTCTAACCGCTGTCCCAAAACCCGACCTCAGACTAGCTCCAAATCTGAGTGATAACTGCTATCTGAAAAAATTTGATTATGCAGCTACTTACAACTGACTTTACCTTCCTATTAGAGAAAAAAAAATCAGTTAGCCATCAATTACCTCTAAGTCATCAAAAACTAACTACAACTACAATCTAACTTGACTGCCCTGTGGAAACAATTTTCTGTGGAAAAAAATTTCTTTGGAAGAAAAAAAGTCCTATAACTGGATCAGTTCTAATAGCTCGAAGTCTAGGGGATATTAAAGAAAATCTATTCTCAGAACTTTCTGCAGAACCAATCTATGAATCAATACACGATCCCAGAATGATCCTAACGAAGATGATCCACTGGACGATGGCCGCCCACGTGTCACGAAGTGGTTTTAAGTTTAGAGTGTGTCCAGTGTATAGACAAGACCCTCGCATGAGATAGACCGAGAAGATAGATTTAGATGTGAAAATATTAGTGACTGTGGACAGATGAGACTATTGGCTCAAGGTTGAGAACCTGGATTAACTGTTCCTTGCCACTTGTGACTAAAAATGTATTCGATAACCTCACCCCCCTCTAACTGCCAATATAGGAGATAAGGTATAAATCAAGACCACAGACACCACTATACAGACAACATAAAAGTACCGTATAGTTAGCTATAAATTAGAGAACCTGATCCAGTGAACATATGTATATAGTTTTATTACCAAAAAAAAAAAAAAACCCAAATATAATCAACAAAAAGAATCACATCACCTAGAACCAAAATCAATAATATGCAATGTTGTACAGACCAGAAAACAAGGAAAACAATTAAATTCTTAGATAATAGAAAAACAACCACTTTCACTCCTTCTCACCCTGCTGGGTAAAAATAGAATGATTACTGAGTTAACCACACTTTATGGATGGGGCATCAACTTTAGCCACCACTCCCTCCTACAATCTATTTCTTACTGTCCTGATTGCTGCCACTGCCTAAACTAGTTTTCTACACACCCCCAGGTTCCAGACTATTTAGGCGAGACACGCGCCGCTAATTTAACACCACTGGTTGTTACTCTAGTAGACTAAGATTACAACTATTGCTCAGAGTCGATCCATCTAATGGATAATAAAAGACCCTACTGGTCCTGTCTATTTCCTCTCTTTCTATCTCTCTCCCTCTTTCTTTGCTTCAGTGCCTCTCTGACACGTTTGACATCTGATGAGGTGGCGTCTCCGTTTACGCCTTCTCTCGTTGACTTGTCAGAACCAGGAATGATCACCCTGTCTCCTTTGTTCTGACTCCTGAAATGATGACTTGATTTTCAAGCTTGAGGTACTTGATTCACTTGTAGAAGCTTCACGGCGGCTGACCAACTTCTTACTTGCCCCGTTAACCCGCTCAAGGTTTAGGGACATACAGCTTTATTATGGCTGTATAACTTTTGACCAATCTCCCAGCCACGTGCTGTTGTCGGAGTGGTATAATGAGCTTACGAGCTCTGGATTATAAGACAAATCCTGTACCCAGCTGACGATTGTCTGCGCTACCTGGGGAACATATGGTATTTCCGGCACTTGTCCCGATCTCTCGAGCGATATGCTCCTGAGATGACAACTTGCTGTTGTAAAGGACTGGAGGCTTGTTTGCCCCTCCTACAGACCGCGAAAACTCTCGCCAACAAGTCAAATATCTCACTGAAGAGCAAGAGCTTATGACGTAGCTCCTCGCGGCTGCAATTCTTCGGAAGAAAGACAATTTAACTTAATCGGCACGCGTATATATCTTAAACCAAACCGCGCAAACGTATTCCTTACGTCACACTGGCGTACCTCTTACAGCCAATGAAACCCTTACAAAATTTAAACACCCCCGCCTTAGCCAATTTGAAAACAACGCGCAGACCGCGTGTCCAAAAATTGCATCACGTTACGTGACGACCGCGATTCTTTTTAACAAAGAAACTGAGATTCCCAGATCGCGATTTTCTAGCGAAAAAAGAACTTGTGAAAAACGAATTGGTGAAAATCTAATATAACTCTCCTGTAGTTACTATTAAAAACGTAATTTTTAGACTTACAGAAAAAGACCAAACCCGATATAATTCAAGGAGAAGAAACATGGCAAACACATATAGTTCAAATAGAAGAAGACTGGTGAAAACTCAAATAGAAGACTTAAATGGGGCCTGTTGAAAGGACAGAATTACAGTACAGCATCACACATGGCATATAGGAGAATCATTAGAATCTACATAAAGTAAATTTGCATAAATTCACACAGCGTTAATGAGGGCTGTTACCACATGCATTCACAAATACGAACATACATACATGCACATACATACATACATATCCGAATCTTTATTCTCAAGAAAATACATTGATATATACTGACATGATATAAAATACAACATGGCATATAGGAGAATCATTAGAATTTACATACAGTAAATTTTCATAAATTCGTACAGCGTTAATAAAGTCAGTTACCACATACATTTCAGAATCTTTATTCTCCATAAAATACATTAATATGTACAGACATGATATAATAGATACAACATGGCATATAGGAGAATCATAAGAATTTACATAAAGTGTTGAAGACATCTCAAGTAGTTCTATGTGGGTGTTTTTACATCTAATGTTTGTGTTACACACACATAACAATCTTTAAGCTTTCTAAAAGACATTGGCATATAATGATATGATATGATATATAACCTGCCAAAAATGAGTATTATTGAAATTTACAAAATGTGTGTGGAATAACATTCAAGTAAAGCAATATGGGTGTTTTTACATGGGGGTGTTATCAGAATTTTTATTTGCCATAAAAAGCTTTGACAGCTAATGGAGTGAGATATTAAATATAGCTTTAAATACAATAGTCGTTTGGTATAGTAGACAGAGGAGCACAATTGAGATTAGACTGTGTGGAAAAAATCTCCAGCAATTTACAATGGGTGTTTTTTACATCGAAGTTTCCATATTCTGTAAGAACCTATAATTGCACTAATGCTGACATATTTACATAGAACTTTGGCTTCAAATTTCCGCAACCCTAGCGACATTAATCCACTCACACACTTTGCATGCACATGACCCAAACTCCCATTTATCAGTACGATTACACGCGTACGATAGCCTAGTTCGTTAATTTCTGCAGACAGTGGATAGTACTTATCAAATTTATGTTGGTAACATTTATCTAAATGGGCGTCATATGGTATTGCTGTCTCCACTATAAAAGCTGTTTGTTCTGTTGATTGATTATCGTTAAATCAGGTTTTACGGCATGTGTCTTAAATGAGGTGTTACTGCTGCCGAAAAGTGATGGTTTAACTATTATCTCTTTATTTATTGTTATGTCACTCTTATTATTGTATGAGGATTTCAGTTTCTCATAAATAATGTCTACAGCTCTATTGTGCCTTTGTTGGTATAATGTTTGACATTTGGTACATCCATTCAATAAATGTGACACTGTTTCGTATGGGTGGTTACATATTTTGCACATTTTCGTATATGTCTGTGGGTAGTATCGATGTAAAAGACTTTCGCATTCCAGCAACTGTAATCTCGATCTCACAGCAAATGAAAGTATTTTATCACTTAATTTAACATTAGATAGAAAACTAGATGACAATGAATGGTTTATACATTTCATTTCGCGCACTATTCTCCCTTGTGATGATTTACTTTTTAGTTCACTTAGAATTAGGTTAAGTGGTGGTCGACAACTTGTTGCTGTGTTTTATAACATTGATGGCTTTACTTTGTTTGATCTGTTTCTAGCAAGTAAAGTAGTTCATCTCGTGTCACGCTTTATACCTACCTACCTACCTACCTACCTACCTACCTACCTACCTACCTACCTACCTACCTACCTACCTACCTGCCTACCTACCTACCTGCCTACCTGCCTGCCTGCCTGCCTGCCTGCCTGCCTGCCTACCTACCTACCTACCTACCTACCTACCTACCTACCCATCTATTTATCTACCTATCTATCTATCTTGCTCTGTCTCGAACATTAAGAAAGATATATATATTTGTATATTTTGTTAATTATTAACCGATGTATACCCAATTATGTGTACAGTGCTGTGCAGAAAAGTGAAACTACAGGACTAATGTGTTGCTGCCATACTGACCCAATTGTAAACGTGTGTAGTTTTAAAGACGACAGGCCCGAAATGAAAAATGTGTATAATATTTGCAAAATATGGCACAATTACGACAGGGGATTTGAATGAGTATTTTCTTCTGGAGTTACACATTGTTCACGCACATAGGATAGGAGTACAGGAATTGTTAGCATGAAGTAATTAAGTAGTCACTTACCATTGTGTACTTAACCAAATCATTGTATGGAAGCCAATCATGGACTAAGGACTCTATCATAGAATAAGTACAGAAAAAGAATAATTACATGGAACTGGCTGTAGGAAAAGAACTTATATGTCCAGTGCAACCTGTTAGCACAATAACTGAGAAAAGGGTAAGATGTGGTGTTGTATGTGTGTGTTGGTTGAAGCAGATACCTACATGGAATGTGGTTATCCTTTATTTCAGGTTCTGTCTCGACATTACCACTTAGCTGCATTCACTCTTGAGGAAGTCTGTGAGTGACGAGAGCTCTGCATATATTAGGAACTAGACCCAGCATTTCTCAACTAGGAGCTGCAAGTCGTGTGGTCCTGACTTGTTCAGTGAAGATCAGCAGCATCTAAAGATAAGTGACCCATAGGGGCCACTGCACAGCAAATCCAGATACTTACCAAATTTGCACACTTATAAACTACTATACCCTTTAGGATGAATATAAGGACGATAATAACTAGTGCAACTTCTACACGTCAGAGACAGTGAATAAAATATTAAGATAGACAGAGAGTGAACGTGGTAGGACTTTAATCAATTTTACTCATGATGGAAGAGTCTTTCCAGTTTATTTATTTTGATTTGTAAATAATATTACAGTTCTTTTGAGTATTCCTGACCTGAAAAGATATTGAGGTTCAGGACAAATAAATTGTAAATAAATTTCATTCAGACTTGCTTGATAATTTTATTAAAGTTTAAGTTCTGTATTGGAATTTACTACTTAGTATAATTTAAATTACCCCTAGATAATTAGCCAAATAAAACAAAACAGTTAATCATTAATCTTGGTGGGATCATGAGAGGTAGCAGTTAGGGACTCAGAGTACTACATCATCATCATCCTCTCTGGGAACTTACATAGCTTGACCCCACTTTGATGTCTATACACCCTTGCTCTTTTCAGAGAAGGGGGTATTGCGTATAAGACCAGTCTTTTATCTGGCACTATTATGGTATCATCTGATACACCTATTTGTCCAGGATACCTTTATTTCATAACATCCAAACCTCTCGCCACAATCTCCATGGTTGTTAATATCGACCCTGGGGATGGGGGGGGGGGTCCATATCGACGACTTTGGGGACGCTTGAAATATACGCGGATTCCCCTCTGTGACTGGGCACGTCCTTTTAGTACACGCAATAGCCACATGCTTTCTCTTTATATCCACCTGGCTCCCACCTCTCATCGCCCCAGATATGTTGTCAATCAATGCCAAAAATCTTTGTTCTTCACGGTGCAGATGTACTGCTTATTATCCGAATCTGGGCAAGGCCTAACGCACAGGAGGACACCTCGAATATGGAAATACGCAAAGTAAACACATCGTGACTTAACCAAGATCACCACATGACCGAGATTGAGATCAACAGGTCACGTTGAGAGAATATAGACAAACAGAAAGATGACTTGAGTTAGTTCATGTTCCCTTAATGTTCAGGCAATAATACTCAAGCTGAGACTGGCCTCAATGGGAATCTAGTTCTGTTAACAGGTCAGAACGGCAAAAGACTTGGTATACACAGTCCGCTAGATTTTTCTACAGCTTGGTTTGAATTTTTTTTAAAAATAGTGGCGGCTTTCTAAGTCCCCGTTTCTATATATAGAGCTACATCCGACCAATCGGAGCCCAGTCCAAATTTATTTTTAACAATTAAAACTTAGGCGTATTTCAGCCTGCTCGTATAAAGTGATTAAGTTTATATATTTTATATTAGTTATTATTGGACCGATTTTAATAATTAAAAGTGAGCGCGGAAAAATATGATCGTCTTGTTTATACAGATTCAAATTACGACAGAGACCATAAACTTCAGAGAATCTATCGGGGAGTCGATTACAATTTTTGGGTAGGAAGTTGACAGACATGTAAGAAATAATAATGTCTGCTGTGACTCAATTGTACATTTGGAAATACTACTACAAAATGCTCCAAGCTTTGTGCAGAGACGTTTCTACTTACGTTCGCAAATTTTTTTCAAAGCGAAGAGACCGATTGAACCTGGAAGAGCGTGGTGACTTAACGACTAAAACTCGCCATCTAAATCCAAATTTCAGTGCACGTGATAATGTCCATCAGCAACACCCTTCCCATTAATGAAGTTAACCAGTTCAATAAAAAGGTCATGTTAGTTTATTATGCCTCTAATAATTAATCACATTCTTTATTTAGTTATTTTTTGCCGGGGATAGATTAAGGATCAAGGATTCAATGGAAGATAGGGACTAAAAAAAAAGTTTTGGGACCTCTAGGGAATATCTACAGGAGATAGAGACATGTACATCCAACTAGGGAATGTATCGCGGATCCTGTAGTCGGTGGACACTGGGACATTTTAGAGTTGCTTCACGATGGGGGCGGACGTGCTAGAGACATCTGCGATGGCCATCGTAGAGGACAGGAATTATGGTAGGATCAGAGTGGTATGATCTACGGTCATGGCTGTCATAGAGAGCCATAAAAACATTGCATCAGACTACCTGCAGGGGTGGCCACAAGAAGCCATATGTGGATTCAGCAGGATGGTAGTGTGGTTGACTCCTGTCCTCTTCAAAATGTGCGCAGACGGGAGAGCAGGTGAACGTGCCAGCGAGGGAGGGAACAGGGTTCAAACTTAAGTCAGAAAAATATGTGAAGAGATAAAAGGAACGGTCAAGAGTAGCGTGAAGAAGAGATGGCGTAGAGAGCACATGTAGTCTCTGCGGCGGAAGCATCCTGATCCTCGAAAGTGGAAAATCGGGGGTGGATTTTGATACTGACAACCGGCTGCTGCGGATTTAGGTACCATTTGTTGAACAGGTTGAAAATTGGACGGACGGACATCTGTTAATATATGCATTGCAGGCCAGAGAGAAGAATGTCCTCCAGAAATATCGGCTTCACGAGAGAACAGTTTGAAAATATGAACTTTCACGGCCACTTTAAAGAAGACGTGAATGGCGACGGGAAAAACTTGAAGTAGACCGCCGTCTTTGTGAGGGAGATAGATTTCGTTATATTAGCACGAATAACTAAGAAGCAGAAGGTTTATATCCTTAATTTGTCTTATTCCTTATTCCCGTATGATAATACATTTAGTCCGTCTTACACTGCTTTACGTTATTTTTTCCCAACATAATCTAGCGGTTGATAAGGGGCATCCCTGTCGTACTCCTGTCTTCACCTCAAAGGTTAGGTTACTCTGCCCAACACTACACGTAAAGTTGGCATAGAGGCTTTTTATGATTGACACTATGCAGCTTGGAATTCCATAAGCCCTCAGTATTTTACATAAACTGTCCCTATGTACGCTGTAAAAAGCCTTTTCAAAATCAACGAAATTAATGTACAGCTCTCTTTGCCATTCTGAGCACTGCTCTATAATGTTCCTGAGAGTAAATATATATGATATACACATCTTCTGTTCGTTCTTTTTTTTTTTTTTTTCTTTCGTTCTAATATCCTGCTTGTTCTTCTCCTGACATTGATGTTACGTGGTCCCTATTTCTTTTGAAATTCTCTGTAAATATAGGTATCAGGAGCCGCCAGTCCCTGGTCGACGACACTCCTTCAAGTGTCCTCGCCAGGTCTCGAGTTAATCCAGTCCAAATCCCGGTCGACGAAAAATCCTCAAATGCTGTCGCCCGGGTTTGATCCTGTATCACCCGGTCGCCAGAGCGGTGTTGTAACCACTACGCTAGCGCGGCTCCCCTAATCCTGTTCGTTCTAAATCCTGCTTGTTCTTTCCTCAGTTTGTGGTCTACTGCTTTTGAAATTCTCTGTATAATTATCCTGCCTAGTATTTTGCTGGGAACTGAGAGAAGAGTTATTCCTCTCCAATTATTGCAGTCTGAAAGATCTCCCTTCTTGGGCAATTTGACAATTATTCCTTTGTTCCACTCTGATGGTGTTGTCCCCGTTTTCCAGACTTGTGCAAATAGTGGTTCTAATAGTTCTGCTGCTAGCTCAGGGTCTGTCTTAAATAGCTCTGCATTTAAGTTATCATGGCCAGGAACTTTTCGGTTCTTTAACCCTTTGATTGCTGTGATGATTTCTTCTTTTCGTGGAATGTCTGTATTTACATCTAGATCGTTTTCAGCCTCAGGAACATTCAATTGTGTCTCTGGTGGTTCCTTGTTCAGAGTTTCTCAGAAGTGCTCTGCCCATCTCCTTTCCTGTGCCTCTGCTGTCGTGATGAGATGTCCTTGTGTAGAATTCTGTTGTTTCACTGGCCACTACTGTAGTGTACTGCGTTGTACTGAGTTGATGATACCAGGCATGCTCCAGTCTACCCAGCTGTGCTGTAAATGGGTAACTCACTCTAATCCTCAGTTAGGCAAGGCAAAGACAGCGAGGCAGGGTCTGCTATGGGACTACTGTCAAGTAATCGTTCCCCCGGTGGTACTGGTGGTCATCACTGTAAAGGGTAGAGTATTCTTCCTGCTCGTTACACATGAGACAGGCAAGTACAACAAAGGTCAACTCGACCGACGCAGGGTTGTGTATGTATGGAGTGAGAGTGGAAAATACGCGAATGGTGTACTGTTCGATGTAGTTGACACTTGATAATATTTCACTCACACTCTTATGCAAGTCAAAGATGTTAGGAACCGCTGTTGACGTTTCTATGCTTTTAATAATGACGCACACACTTGGACAGCACGGAATACAGTCATGAGTATGTTGACGTAGCAAATCATTAGGTAGTAGAATAGTAGTACATATTTCATGCAGCATTCAATATTAAATAGTCATTCAATGTTCTGGCGGACTATTGCCATATCCCCTAACTGACTGAACGCATCAGTGGGTATGTGTGTGTAAACACACAAAGAGTTCACTGGACGAACCTTTTCTTTGGCTAAGTTCTCCAGCTGTATATGTCAAATATTTAAGTAACAAAGTTAAACCACGGTAGGGGTTTTAATCTTAATGAGATCTCCGTGCCACTAACTGAATAGTAAGATTCATGATCCGTTCTCTGGACAGTGATCCATAATGATGACAGGAATACAAAATGGCTTCCTTCCCTGAGTTTTCGCTCACTCGCCCAGCAGAAGGATAATCATAAGCCAGAGTTAATTCATAACTTGAATATATATAATTTCCTATAGTTTCCATACAGTCCTTTAGTCAGAAGGTTGGTTCATGAAGACATAAGCGCTGATGGAACCTGTCATCTTCATCAATCTATATTTCAACGACCAACGATGCTCGAAAATACGATGTTTCATCTAGGTCTAACCATAAGGAGATCATCAAAGGGAAAAGGGTCTGGCTTTACCTGGAGTCCGAATCTAAGCATAATGAAATACATGAGAAGAGTCTCTGACATAACACTCTCGCAGAGACATTCCTTCCTTATGGAAAAATCATCCACAAATCACTTTTAACCTTTAACAGGACCAGCCCTAGAGAACACACACCCGGCCATTACGACCAGCTTCTTCGGAACTCACTACAACTCTCTAGGACAACGGATACCTCCGCCAGAGTTCGATATAGTCCGACCTTAGCATACGAAGATATACAATATAGGACTGAATCTTCTTGTACTAGACAAGTAATACATATAAATTCAGGCCATAAACATGTTGAACAAGATCAATCTATTTTCTGGCCCTAACAAACGAGAACTGACATGACTTCCATATTCATACGCCGAATCAATATCAAGAGAGATCATCCATATAATCAAACGTATAAATCAATCATGGATTATCTCGCTTTCCCAAGGGAAGCATTTTCGTACACAATTAAATACAAATATATATTTTCCCTATTAAATAGACATATCGTATTTTTGTAATCTGTGCATTCAAAAATATGTATGCAACAGATTACCACACCCCCCCCTGGAAAAAATGGTACATTTTTTTTGAAATACATCTAGGAGCAACATACAATAGGCTCACAACGCACGAATAACAATGCGCAGATGATAAGCATTCCAAACAAATGTAACGCCTAATGTAAGGCTAAGTCGTCATATGGCACGACAAGTGAGAATATATCTCAGGAACCAGAGAAAGTTTTTCTCTGAGTATAAATATTTCCAGAGAGGTGTCACCAACGCATACTACAATACTGGCAATGCCACAATTTCTACACTAGTTTATCCAAAAATTTCATCTTAGGTATTTTAACATCATGATTATCAAAGACGAAAAAACATCCAAAGATCAGCGGTGAATATACATCAATGAACCGCTAAGTAGTGATACAATCCATATATATGATACATTACTTATGTATACACATTTTAACATAGCAAAAAAAAAAAAACTGTAGCAAAGTTAGACATGTTAGAAATCTCAGGATCTAACAATTAGGAATCATGTGGGCATCTAGACAAAATGTCTGCCATCACATTTTCTGACCCACGGATAGCTCGCACCGAAAAATGAAAAGGTTGAAGAGCAATCGCGTTGATCTCGCGCTCTTCAGATTTTTACTCTGAATAGGAGTAAGAGCTTTCTGGTCAGTTTCCCCAATGAAATGCGCGCCAAGAAGAAATCTTTGAAGTTTAAGGATTGACCAAACCATAGCCAATAATTCACGGTCTAGGACCGAGTAATTCTTCTCTGCGGCATTTAGCTTTCGAGAAATATACATCACAGGATGCAGAGTTCCAGAGTACTCTTGCATTAGTGCTGCTCCAATCCCTGTGGATGAAGCGTCACTACGAAGAATAAATGTCTTATCCTTAGTAGGTAATACCAAGATAGGTGAAGTAGAAAACATAGTTTTAACCTTATCTAAAGAGGATTGACATTCTTGAGTCCAATGGACTATATTAGGAGACCCTTTCTTTAGCAAGGAAGAAAGAGGTGACATAATGGAGGACAGATTCGGAATGAATCGTCCATAAAATTGTATTAGACCTAAGAGACTTCGCACTTGCTTTTTAGTCTTAGAAATAGAAATGTTAAGTATCTTACTTGTATTATGGTCTTCTGTTTTTAGGAAACCATGACCAACACGGTGTCCTAAAAAAGATATCTCGCTAAAACCAGTACAGGCTTTAGATGGTTTCGCTGTCAGGTTATGCTCGCGTAAGATAGACAATAGTTCCTTTAACCCGTTATAGTGATCTTCCCAAGTATCACTGAAAAGACAGATGTGGTCAAGATATGCGATAACATCTGAACGGTGAGATAGGATTCGACGCATCATGCGTACGAATGTCGCAGAGGCGTTCATAAGGCCGAAAGGCATGAAATTCCATTGGAATAGACCCCTAGGTGTCGAAAAAGCAGTAAACGGTTTGGCGTGTTCGGATAGTAGAACTTGCCAATATCCCTTAGACAAATCAAGTTTAGTGAAGAAATGAGATTTCGATAGTCTTGTAAGTAGGTCTTCTAGTAAAGGCATAGGTTCAGCATCAAATTTCGTCACTTGGTTCAATTTGCGATAATCAACGCAAAGACGTATGTTATTGTCTTTTTTCCGTACAATAACCATCGGCGAAGAATATGCTGATGTGGATGGTTCAATTATTTTTAAACCTATCATCTCATCCAACTCTTTCTCAACCTGTGCTTGAAAATGTATCGGGATAGGATACGGTCTCACTCTTATAGGATTATGGTCAGTAAGAATAATGTCATGTTCAATGACATCAGTTTGACCCGGAATGTCAGTAAGGACATCCTGAAATTGTTGTAACATAGTAGAAACTTGTTTCTGTTCTCCTAGAGATAACTCGGGAGAAACCGTAACATCTTTCCATGATTCATTAGAATGAAGAGGAATCATCGGAAAAGGAAGATTCACATCCGAGAAACTCGTTTCCTCATCCTGTATTACTGACAGCGATGGGTAATGCCCGTGTTGGACTGGAGAATCGTCCGTTGCCTGGAAAACAGGTTGTAAATAATCCGGACGTTCATGGAATTCCGTAAGCATGTTGATGTGGAAGGTTTTATGCTTCCCGTCAATATCGACGATATAGTCAACATCGGAAACTTTTGATATTACATCGTACGGACCTTTCCAAGAAATAAGAAGTCTGTTTTCCCTACAAGGTAGTAAGACAAATGCTTTGTCACCTGGACAATGTTGTCGCAAGCATCTCTTTTTATTGGCAAATTGTCTTGCCTTCTGTTTCGCAAATTCAGAAGAAGAAGTTGCTAATTTGCATGCTTCAATAATCTTGTGTCTAAGTGCGATGACATATTCATAAGAGGATTTTGTGTCATCGACAATATGATCAGCAGTTATGAGATCATGAAGTAAGGACATAGGACCTCGCGGTTTCGCGCCAAAGACAAGTTCAAAAGGAGAAAATCCTGTATGTTCGTTGGCGACCTCTCTATATGCAAAGAGAGCCGCGGGTAAAACCCTATCCCAATCCTGAGGATGATCTTCAGTTATCTTACCTAGTAGGTTTTTGAGAGTCCTATTCAGACGTTCTACCATCCCATTAGACATAGGATGATAAATACTACTTAAGGATCTCTCTATTTTCAGAGTCGACATTACTTGAGACATAGTATCTGATATGAGTTGGGTACCATGGTCTGATAATATTTCTGCTGGAAATCCCAGACGAGAAAATATTAGCCAAAGAGCATCTGCAATATCAGCAGTAGTTATGCTCTTTAGAGGAACAGCCTCTGACCAACGTGTGCACATATCAACACACGTCAAAATAAATTGGTGTCCTCTGGCAGACTTTATCTTAAACGGACCAATGATGTCTATCGCCATTTTTTGAAATGGTCGAATTGGAATATCTGCAGCCTGAATAGGTGCAGCATGGCGTGGACCTCTGGATTTAACCTCCTGACATACCTTACAAGATCGACAATAGATCCGTATGTCCTTGTTCACAAAAGGCCAAAAGAAAGATGCAAGAACTCTAGATTTAGTACGGGAAAAACCCATATGCCCAGCACACTGAGAATCATGAGCGTGCTGTAAGATTTTCACTCTCATATTTTTGGGCACTAGAATTTGAGAATGAGCGGACTTAGCGGAGTCTTGTACCATACGCACAAGTACGCCATTCTTCATCGTAATCCAAGATTTACGATTTGTGTCTTTATTCGGATCACCTTTTGTTGCTAGCGTA
This sequence comes from Oreohelix idahoensis, assembly GCA_024509875.1. NCBI lineage: Eukaryota > Metazoa > Mollusca > Gastropoda > Stylommatophora > Oreohelicidae > Oreohelix > Oreohelix idahoensis. The sequence continues at coordinate 255,743 of JAMPIV010020406.1, forward strand.
AAGAATTTTTTAAGAGTAGGATCATCTTCCTGCTGTTTCATAAATGAATCACGAGAAATTTCCAAGGGATCATCTTGGATCTGCGCATCATTATCTTCAGAAGGCGAAGATTGCGGCATGTTAAGAGCTTGAGCCCTAGTAACTACTGCATTAGCAGTTTGCATATTCCTATTTTCCCAATCAACAATTTGTTGCGGAGTGCATTCTTTCACTCCATGAATGCGACCGATTATAAGATCAGCGATCGGATTCGGGAGAAGACATGCGTGCACATCTCCTGTAAAGAAGGGAGTAGCAATGTTAACAATGGCAGTAGAGTACTTCTCCAATGTGCCACCAAATGTTACGCATTTGATTACTTTGCAAGTGGCTCGAGAAGGATCTATGAGTGACTGCCTCACTCCAATGGTTGTGCACCCGGAATCGAAAAGAATTGAGACCGGAGTACCATCTACTAGACCTCTATTCAAGACAAGAGCACCTCTTCCATCATGCGCGACTGACGCAGGAAGAGCAGGAAGAGGATGACCACAGCTTAATTAAAGTAGAAACCGTGGTTGGATCGAATAACGTTTTGCACTGGGAGCACTGAGATGCTCTACTAAAATCAAAAGCAGAACATCCTACATTACTAGAGTCTTTCTTATCATTATTTTGATTACCGGCTTCATTGAACTCTTGTTGTGCAGAGTGAGCCTGGTAATGAGATTTACCATGTCTTTTGTGTTGTGATCTACCTCGGTTATAATTGCCTCTGTAATTATTATTTCCTCTGTTATAACCCCTATTTGGGTTTGAATCATAATGTTCATGATCGTAATCATCATACTCATTATAATGAGTATCCCTGTAATGTTGGTTTTGTTGTTTCCAAGACGAACTTGGGTAGTTCCTATAGTTACTCCCTTTTCGGAAATTTCTATAATTATGGGCACCCCTGTGTCAAGGACTGTCAGCCCGATTCCAGGTCTTCGAAGAAGAACCCTGATTTGAGTGGTTACTTTGGTTTTGATAACTATTCCCATTAACCTTTTTGTGAGATTTATCTTGAGCTCCTTGGGACTTGTGTGAGTAATTATTATTGTATTGAGTTGCTGACGCAACTGGCATACACTCTTTAATGTTAGTGTTGCTTAGAATCATGTCAGGGTGTGCTGTGGCATATTGGTCACAATATTCTTCCATTTGTTTTAATGTACTTGGTTTACGCTCATGTAAAAATTCTAGACATGGTTTATTCACCGAAGACATGATCTTGTCTCTGAGTAATAAATCCGTAAGAGCCTCAAATGTTTTCTGTGTTTTGGATAATTCAATCCAACGTGAAAATGTAAGACGTGCATTTGCAATGAATTCTGAGAATTCTACACCTGTCTCAGGTCTCATTGTTTTAAACAAAAGACGGTAACCTTCCTCTGACAACTGATACTTCATTATCAAGGCTGACCTGATAACATCATAGTTATTATTGTCGGCCTCTTCAACCAACCATAACGTATTCAGAGAATCCCCTTTTAGATTTTCAGACAACTGATTCACATACTGTGATTTATCCACATTATGTGCTCGACAAGCACGTTCAAATCTCTCAAGCCAGAATGTTATATCGTCACTGGTAGAGTTGAACGCTGGTACCTTGACCTTGTAAACAAAGGGTTAACCACTACCACTAGATGCCTGATTAACATTACTCATAATTGTCAATTTCAATTTCTCTAATTCAAACTCATGTTCTCTTATTGCTTTTCTCTCTTCAGCTTCTCTGTCTAATCTTTTTTGTTCAGCCTCAGCTTGAAATTTTCTTTCCTCAGCGGCAGCTTTTCTCTCCTCAGCAGCAGCTTCTAATTTTTTTTCTTCTATTTGAAGTTTTCTCTCCTCAGCAGCAGCTTTTTTTTCCTCAGCAGCAGCTTTTTTCCCCTCAGCTTGCATCTGCAATCTGAAATTCTCAGCATCTATCTTCTTTTGTTCAATTTCTGCTTTCCAATTGTTCTCATCTTTTTGTTTTTTCTCTTCTGATTTTAATGCAATAGCAAATTGAGCAGTTGACCATTCTTCTAATTCTTTGCCAGTCTTATCAAGGGATTTCCCTTGCGTAATAAAGTAATCTAATGTAGACATTCTGTCTTATTAAATCAGTAACCTGAAAAAGTAAATAAATTCCCTTATCCCACTTTAATGGGAGACAAGTCTATACTATAGACTTAGTCTTAGTGAAAAACCTTGTATGGTTATCTTGTTTATAATATAACAAATGATAACTTGAGTACCTGTGGAAAACAATATCTGTATATCCCAAACACTGTGGGAGACAAGCCTTACAAAGGTCTTGTATTCTTCCTTAATGTAATCAATGATCACTTGAGTACCTGTGGAAAATAATATTTTCTATCCCAATCACTGTGGGAGACAAGCCTTACAAAGGTCTTGTACACTTTCTTTTATAACAATAATAATCATAAAGTACTGGTCTGTACTATAATATAAGTGTATTCAGCTATACCTAATATATCATCTGTCAACTAAAGACATTACAAAGGACAAACAAGAAAAGACAATATGAAAACAATTGCAGAAATCAAATTAAATTAATATAAGGAACTGAAGTAAATAATCACAGAATCTGTGATGATAACTGCAATGACATCAACAAGACAAATAACGCCACAGTGTATAAACATAAGGGTGTAAAGAACTGAAATGACAGAGAAGATGAGATCTACAATTATACAAACAAATCAAACAAAACTAAAGAACAGAAAAAATATTACAAAAACAAATATGAAGACAGTCGTCACAGCTAACAGAAATAGCAGCACATTGTTGCTAACAAATTTCCAATTAAGAAAATTTGTACCTATTGAACACTAGTACAAGACCAATGTCACTCGGTATACCTTGTACTAGTCGCCACCCAACCTTAAACCCACAGAATATAAACTAACTTAACTCTTTCAGTCCCAAGCAAAAAGGTGGGTTTGGCCCAAACAAAAATGGCCATACCAGTATGTTTTTATTGTTTTTGTTTGGAAATAATTTTTTTTAAATGTTCATATTCATAAATAACAAAAGTCCATAATGGATGGCTATACTTTAAGAAGATAGCGTTTTTGAGTTGTCAAAATTAGAAAACAGCCCTAGAAAGAATCAAGAGATACGAAAGCCAGTATACTGGCTCTTGGGCCAAATGGGTCTAGCGGGAAGTACAGTATACTGGCTCTTGGGACTTAAAGAGTTAACACACAACAAATAACATGTAAACATAAATACATGTAAAACATAAATGCATATAATACAATATATGTGTTGTGGATAGAATGTGTTGCAAAGTATGTTCAGCTTTCACTTTAATGGCACAGCTTTTAATCAAAATAAACTGGCACTTTTAATCAATTTTAAATTATTGAACTATCTTATTACATTGTTCAATTTTTTTTAGCATGAGAAGATCCACCGATGAAATAACAACACTTATGTTCTTCTCTAGTAAGGTAATCAAACACTGCAACAACCGAACAGTTTATGTCCTTCAAAGTTTTCAGCTCTGTACTGCAAAAAATGTCAACAAGCATTGACCCAGATTCATTTCACTTGTCAGAACAGGTCAAGCTGACATCGACTGTATAGTTTCTACTGGTGTTGATGTGTGTCACATTTTGCCAAAATAAACGTTCTTGTTATACTTGGTGACTTCAATCATCAAGACTGCGAAGGCTGGACCCAGGAAACTGGCCTACCACTGTAGAATTCTTTTGTTTCACTGGCCACTACTGTAGTGTACTGCGTTGTACTGAGTTGATGATACCAGGCATGCTCCAGCCTACCCAGCTGTGCTGTAAATGGGTAACTCACTCTAATCCTGAGTTAGGGAACGCAAAGACAGCGAGGCAGGGTCTGCTATGGGACTACTGTCAAGTAATCGTTCCCCAGGTGGTACTGGTGGTCATCACTGTAAAGGGTAGAGTATTCTTCCTGCTCGTTACACATGAGACAGGCAAGTACAACAAAGGTCAACTCGACCGACGCAGGGTTGTGTATGTATGGAGTGAGAGTGGAAAATACGCGAATGGTGTACTGTTCGATGTAGTTGACACTTGATAATATTTCACTCACACTCTTATGCAAGTCAAAGATGTTAGGAACCGCTGTTGACGTTTCTATGCTTTTAATAATGACGCACACACTTGGACAGCACGGAATACAGTCATGAGTATGTTGACGTAGCAAATCATTAGGTAGTAGAATAGTAGTACATATTTCATGCAGCATTCAATATTAAATAGTCATTCAATGTTCTGGCGGACTATTGCCATATCCCCTAACTGACTGAACGCATCAGTGGGTATGTGTGTGTAAACACACAAAGAGTTCACTGGACGAACCTTTTCTTTGGCTAAGTTCTCCAGCTGTATATGTCAAATATTTAAGTAACAAAGTTAAACCACGGTAGGGGTTTTAATCTTAATGAGATCTCCGTGCCACTAACTGAATAGTAAGATTCATGATCCGTTCTCTGGACAGTGATTCATAATGATGACAGGAATACAAAATGGCTTCCTTCCCTGAGTTTTCGCTCACTCGCCCAGCAGAAGGATAATCATAAGCCAGAGTTAATTCATAACTTGAATATATATAATTTCCTATAGTTTCCATACAGTCCCTTAGTCAGAAGGTTGGTTCATGAAGACATAAGCGCTGATGGAACCTGTCATCTTCATCAATCTATATTTCAACGACCAACGATGCTCGAAAATACGATGTTTCATCTAGGTCTAACCATAAGGAGATCATCAAAGGGAAAAGGGTCTGGCTTTACCTGGAGTCCGAATCTAAACATAATGAAATACATGAGAAGAGTCTCTGACATAACACTCTCGCAGAGACATTCCTTCCTTATGGAAAAATCATCCACAAATCACTTTTAACCTTTAACAGGACCAGCCCTAGAGAACACAAACCCGGCCATTACGATCAGCTTCTTCGGAACACACTACAACTCTCTAGGACAACGGATACCTCCGCCAGAGTTCGGTATAGTCCGACCTTAGCATACGAAGATATACAATATAGGACTGAATCTTCTTGTACTAGACAAGTAATACATATAAATTCAGGCCATAAACATATTGAACAAGATCAATCTATTTTCTGGCCCTAACAAACGAGAACTGACATGACTTCCATATTCATACGCCGAATCAATATCAAGAGAGATCATCCATATAATCAAACGTATAAATCAATCATGGATTATCTCGCTTTCCCAAGGGAAGCATTTTCGTACACAAGTAAATACAAATATATATTTTCCCTATTAAATAGACATATCGTATTTTTGTAATCTGTGCATTCAAAAATATGTATGCAACACCTTATTTATCTCTTTTTTCCGATGATAAATTTAGTTATTTTGTATACTTTGCTTTATTCATTTCTCAGTGCTGCCTCTTCTGCCTGTCTTGCAAGATCGTCTAGGAAATTCCTTTTGTTGGCTCGAGTTTGGCGTTTGACTTCCTTGTCCAGCTGACTATACTGTTCGCTATATCGTTGCTTTAACCTGGGGGACTTCGCTTCTGTTTTCTTTCTTTTCATTTCCTTTCTCAGTGTTATGGTGTTTAATGTTTCTGGTGTTATCCAGTCTTGCTTCTTCCTTTCCTGGAATCCCAAGCATGATTTGCTGCTTTCCTTATATATTGTTGAAATGGTGTATTGTGTGTACCAGCTTTCGCATTGAGGTCTCCCATTACTATATACTCGTAATAAGATCATATCTAGGTGTGTCTTCCATTTCTTTCTGCAGTTGTTGATAGAATTCATCCTTGACCTCTTCATCGCTGTCATTCGTTGGTGCGTAGCATTGTATTATTGGTGAATCTACCTCTCAATCTTAATCTTATCAGTCTGTTGTTGATGGGTTTCCATTCCAGTAATGTCCTTTCTATTCCTTTCTGTAGAATAATGGCTACACCTTCATTGTGCTGTTCATCCTCTCTTCCAGAGTAAAGTACTGTTTCTCCTGTTGCTGTTTTAACTTTTCCTGCCGCTGTCCATCTGTTCTCGCTTATCCCCAGAATGTGTAACCTATAGTTTCTCATTTCTGCCGTGACCTGTTTTAGTTTACCCGTCTCATTCATTGTCCTGACATTCCAAAATCCTATTCTTGTATCATGTTTTGCGGTCAGGACGTCCGTTCTCATGTCAGTGTGGCTTCCTTTCGGCTTTCACCACTGACAGTCATACGAGCCTCGGACTCCGGATGTCCGTCCAGCAGCAAAGTTTGTTTATTCGTTGTTGTTTCCGTAACTTCAATTTTTTTTCTTTACATAGACAGGGGTATACAGGAAGAGAGGAGTACGACAGGGATGCCCCTTATCAACCACTCTATTTTTAACAGTCATAGATTGGGTGATGCGCCAGACAACAGAGGGCAGTCCAAGAGGAATAACATGGACTACATTTTCTACATTGGAAGATCTGGAATTTGCAGATGACATTGCACTACTAGCACATTCACATCAACACATCCAGGAAAAAACGGATAGACTTAATAAGTTTAGCCAGCAGGTGGGCTTGAACATCAATTTAAAGAAGTCAGAGGTCATGACGCTCAATGTGAGCAACCCTGAGCCCATACCAGTAAGGAATCAGCAACTGGTACAGTCAGACACCTTCACATACCTAGGATGCATAGTAACACCAGACGGCGGGGCAGGCAAAGACATCAACATCAGAATGAATAAGGCAAGAACAGCCTTTTTTAGCCTAAACAACATCTGGAAGTCCTGTCAATACAGCACAAGCACAAAATTAAGATTATATCAGAGCTGTGTGCTTTCTGTGCTTCTCTATGGTGCGGAATGCTGGAGAGTTACAGGGAAGGAAATGTCGAAATTGTCCTCTTTTCACACAAAATGCCTAAGAAAAATTCACGGAATATTTTGGCCGAATACCATCACCAACCAAGATCTGCTTACTCGGAGCAAGCAAGAGGACATGCTCACCATCATAGCTGGCAGACGCTGGAGCTGGGTTGGCCATGTCCTCAGAAGAGACCCCGATGCCATCACAAGAACAGCTATGCTTTGGACCCCTAAAGGAAAACGAAAGAGAGGCCGACCAAAATCAACCTGGCGGAGGACTGTGAAGGCTGAGATGCAAAGAATGAACCAGAGTTGGGGCACTGTACGAATGATGACCGCCGACCGAGCAAAGTGAAATCAATTTGTTGTTGCCCTACATGACGCCACTAGGCGTGATGGCCACTGACTGCTTTGACGGTCGGCGGCTAAGAATCAAAGAAGAATACTCTAGCGGTGCTCGAAGATTCCAAATGATTTTTATTTATTTATGTGACACTCAAGGCTGTGAGTACAGTTGATGAAGCCCATGTAATCAGCATGTGGTGTGCAGTATTGAGTTATGTAACAACTCCTTAATATGATGAGGTTGCTACCATGACGCACATCCTTTACTAGCCGTACAGAGAAAACAAAACCTGATTCAATGAATACCTTGATAACCGTGTAGATATGTTTCAATAATTGACTGCTTCTTTGCCTATAAATAGAATTAAAACCACTGTTGATCGATATCTGTCACGTGATTTAACTTAATGTCCTATTTATGCGTGCCACAGCGCTTTCAGACATGGCCGTTCTTGAGTTTATAGTTTTCTTGCTGTCATCAGACCTGGAATTAGCGTTATAATTCAGACACAGTCTGTCCACGGACCATATCGATCCGACTGTTAAAGATTTAAGTAGATTGTGCATGTCGTGTCCTCCTTTGTTAATTGTGCTGGTATATGGCCACTGGAAGGTTCTCGAAACTGACAGATGCGCTAAAACAGCTGAAGTTATCGTCGTGGAACAAAAGGGATAATTCTGACGACATCTGAAGGAATGGTAAAAAGTGACCACAGTTTACGTGTTCAAAAGGTCCCGATTGTAGAAATTTGGAGAAAAGGTAGAAAAAGATTCGCAAGACAACCAGAAATTGTTCTATAAGACCCTAAAGAACATGATGAAGGACAAACAATGCCCTCTCAAATTTATAAAGGACAAGCAAAGCAAATTGCTTACTGCCCCGAAGGAAGTAATGGAAAGATGGAAAGAATATTTCTCAGAACTCCTTGATGATGAGCAAGGTCAAGCATCAGAAATGATAACCACTAGTGCAGAAGAGGAAACCAATGGTGATGAAGATGACATAAAGATGGAAGAACTGAAGGCATCACTGGAGAAAATCAAGATGGGCAAAGCAGCAGAGCATGATGGTATAACACCAGAAATGGTTAAGTGCATGGAAGCATCAGGCGACCTATTACTCTTAATGGTCCTACTGGCAGCGTGGAGCAACAAGACCATACCAAAGGATTGGGAGATTGCCATCATAACACCAATTTTCAAAAATGTGACAATCGACAATGTGGAAACCATAGAGGCGTATCCCTTCTCAGTGTCCCTGGTAAAATCTACTCTAGAATCCTAGGGCAGAGACTCCGACGCCTAGCTGAGCCACAATTTGATGAGGTCCAGTGTGGATTCCGAGCAAACCGAAGTACTCAAGACCTAATCTTCACACTCAGACAGCTGAGTGAAAAGGCAATTGAGTATAAGAGTGAGATCCATCTTTGTTTCATAGATCTGGAAAAGACGTTTGACAGGGTCCCCTGGAGCAAACTTTGGGACTGTTTGGCAAGGAAGAACATTCTAGCTCCTCTGATTCATGCTATACAGAGCTTCTACAAGTCTTGCAGAAATTATGTGAGGACAGCAAACATTAAGTCAGAAGAGTTCAGGACCACCACTGGTGTAAGACAAGGTGATATCCTGTCACCTTATCTTTTCATACTCCTCATGGACGATGTTGTCAAGGCATGTAAGGAGAGAACAAGAAAGTATTTAGTGGGGTACTAGAAGATGAGACAGGTATGTATTTCAGAGCTGGCATTTGCTGATGATGTTGCCCTCATTGCTAAATCAGAGGCACATCTCCAATCCAACCTGCAAGTCTGGAAGGAAGAGCTGGAGAAGAGAGGGATGGTCATAAGCAGCTCTAAAACAAAATCCATGGTGATATCACGAGAAGAAAGAAGACATCAGATTAAACTGGGAGAAAAGGTCCCGGAGCAGGTCGACCACTTTAAATATCTCGGGGCTGTTATAGACCGAAAGGGCGGCATCAAAGAAGAGTTGGTCACTCGAAAAGCAGCAGCTGGGAGACTTTTTTAGGCCATAAATCGAGGATTCCTCAGCAAGAGAGAGGTTGGTAAGAAAACGAAGATGGCTGTATACCGCTCCACCTATGTCCCAGTCTTGACATATGGATGCGAGTCATGGGCAATGACTACAACCCACAAAAGCCAAATCCAAACCTCAGAAATGAGGTATCTGAAGAAGGTGGTTGAAGTAACAAGAAGAGACATGGTCCGCAACCAGACGATGCGTCAAGGCCTAAAATCCCACACCCTACAGACCCAAGTAAAACAGTCCCAACTAAGATGGGTTGGCCATATCTGCAGAATGGGAGAAGATCGGCTACCACGACAAGCATGGGAAACAAAGAGCCAGGGATCCAGACCCCCAGGACGACCCAGAGTCCTCTAGGAGGACAACATTAGACAATTTTTGAAGGACCGAGGACTGTAATAGAACCAGGCCAGGAGGAAGACAGCCGATAGGATAGTCTGGCGCTCTCTCTTCCAAACCTCTACACCTCACGGTAGAAGGGGAACGACTAAGTAAGTAATTAAGTACTACGGCTGATAGTATCCAGGCCGTGTAACCTTTATATCTTTCCTGACCTTCTATGAGCCCCCCAACTGATTTAACTCAATGAATTGTTACTTAAATATTTGTGTTATAAGAATTGAAAATGACTTAGACATACGGGTGCAGTTCAGTTTCTATCTTTACAGATAACATAGTCAATTGTCGTTAACAGTTGTGGAACAAATAAGGGTGGGGTGAATTTAGATAGTCTTTAAAATTTCCTCGCAGGCGATGGTCTGATTTGAAAAGTTCTTTCTGATTTGAAAATAGATAGTTCACTTGGCAGCTTTGATGGGTACATAGCTGCTAGTAAAATGTCGGTTGATTTCTCCTCCAGCCGATGATTGTTCATTGCAGGTTGTGGACTGGTTCACTCATCACTGGTCATGTCTGGTGGCCGCAACATGTTCTTCATAGTATCGTTGATTAATTGCGAAAATAGTCCAGCGTCTGTAATGAACATGTTTACATTTACATATACACTGGTTGAGAAGGTTAATATAATAAGTATGTACAGTATGTACATCATTTCTATCATCATCCACTCCCTGCTCGATATGGAACTTGGGACTACCTCTGCTTTTGGTTCTGTATGAGAAACCCGCATTAGGCAGTCACCAGCTCTTGCAGTGGTAGTTCATGGAACTATCATTCTATATGCTAAGGTTCCCAGCCTCGTATGACATGCTCATCCTCTAGCAATTTTCACATGTTAATGCAAAATATATAATTATAAAATGTACAACTTACCCCAAATTTCTTTGGGAATACAGACTGATTTCTGGCTCAGAGAAAAAGTTAAGGCAACTTGATTAAGATGCCTCCTACACGTGGCCTGGGGCGTCACTTTACAATAGATTCCACTCTGATATGTGTTGTGGTTCCTGGATTCCGGGCTTTCCGTATTAATGAAGGTAGAGTTTTCCTGGGATGCAAGTCCACAAGATGCTCAAACACGTTTTCTGGTCATTTAAAGTGGAATTCTATAACTATTCCTTATTCTGGCTTGTCTGACTGTCTTCTTGACGAGTTTAATTTAACATTGCGGTAAACTCACAAGTCGCTATGTTATTAGGCAACAGTCTTCCCACATCCAGATTGCTACTATATGACAAGGCTCCAATCAGAAATGTAGTCTTTTTTACATTTCAGATGCCATGCCAATAGCATGCAAGTTGCGTATATTTCCCCTTCTCTCACGAAAAATTCCTGCACAACAAAACGCAAAAATAAATGTGTTGTTTACAGTCACCATATATGGTATGCCAGCTCCCGTCTATTATCATTCATGTTTACACTCACGACTTCCTAATTTATCACAGGTAATCTCTTTCAAGATGGATAATTATTACTCCGACAAGTCTTGTCCGGAAACGATTATAACATTCACCCGGCCTAGCAAACATTGACAACCACTTGGTCCGACAGAGACATTCCCAGTGATAAGATAATCGACTGTGATCATCCCAAGGTTGTTTACTTATTAATCGGCCGCACCCATGCACGGTCTGGCAGAAAAATGTGTTATACGTTAGTAAACCACACGTCTCTCTACCGATCCCAGGTGTCAATAAGGGTTTATACGAAAGGGGTTGATTACCCTAATCAGCAAAAGATGGTCGCTGAAGTCGCGACATAACAATAATTGGGGGAAGGGAGTGTAAACAATGAATCGAAAATACCAAATACAGTCAGAGGTGGGAAAAACTAAAGTGAAGAGCACAGAATGAATTATAGGATGGCACCGGTAAATGGGACGTTCGAGATTATTCATTTACAACACTATAGTTTCCACTTTAGAGATTCTCTTGTGATGATGGCCTGACAAGTTTAGCCATTGCTGAAAGAATGAACTTATAAATGAATGGTTCCTTTTCCTTTTTCCCTAACGAGAATGAGACAACTGCAGTTGTGCCCCATGCAGAGAAGTCACGCTAATATTCTTCATGTCTTCATCAGCTGTGTCTATGAGGTATGTGTTATATAGTCCTCCTCTTCCATCGTTCTAAAAAGTTATCTTTGGTTTTCCCAAACTGTCTTCCCTTCTCAGTTCTAGTCTAGGACGTGTCTGGTTATATCGGCTAGTTGTATTCTAAAGGTATGTCGTATTCTTCTTCAGTTTTTCTCTTGAATCTTTAAAGCGCTAGCGACTCGAGGCAACGTGACCGGGTTTGGAAGCAGGCAGTGTCACTCTTCAATCTAACCAGCTGTAAGAAAGGGTACCTGACTCCACTCTTGAGTTAGGGAAGGCAGAAGTGGCGAGGAAGGGAAGGGGTCAACTCATCTCATAAAGCTGATACCTAGTGAGGTAAAATCTCACTCTCCATGGCAGTATATCTGCTTTAGGACTACTTTAAAAAAAGAAACACTTTCATTTAACATCATCTGAGCGTTGTATATTTGTCGAGTTTCAAATATTTGACGTTCAAAATCTCTGTGTCTCATTCAAATTAGAGAGCTGAAATCTTGCATGCAGCTCCCTTTCTTGGTACATTTTAGACTTTCAAGTTTTTGACCGGTAACGTCAACGACTTTATAGTACGAGGGGCGTTCAGAAAGTAATGCACCACATCGTTTTTCTCAGCTAATAATGAAGATAGAAGCATGACATTTTTCACACTTCAAATATGGCATGTGCCACGTGCGTGCACCAAATTGCACTACAACCGGCCAAATAATACGGCTGCCCTAAACCGTTGAAATGGAGCGTGTTAGCAACTTGCGTTATAAACAACGAATTGTGATAGAATTTTTCATTGCAGAGAAGGAAACTGTTGTGAATATTCACAAGCGTCTATGTGATGTGTATGGAAGTTTTGCAGTCGACAGAAGTACAGTCAGTCGCTGGGTTCAGAGAATCAAAGAATCAGAAGTGGAGATACGGAGCTGCTTGATCGGCCGCGCTGTGGACGCCCTGCCACAGCCACCAACGCAGAAATGTTGAAATGCGCTGAGGGCATTATTCTTACTGATAGGCGAATCACTACTCAACAATTGGCCTTACTGCTGTCAGTCAGCAATGGTAGTGCAAATGCAGTTATAAAAACTCTCGGATTTTCTAAGGTTTGCGCAAGATGGGTTCTTCGAAGTCTCACAAATGACCACCGATTGCAAAGGAAATCAATTTCTTCTGAATTGTTGGAGCATTTCAATGCTGATGGAGAGAATTTTTTGGCTAAGATCGTTACAGGTGACGAAACCTGGGCACATCATTTTGAACCTGAGACAAACAGACAGTCAATGGAGTGGCATCATCCGCAATCACTAAGAAGAAAGAAATTCAAGACAATTCATTCAGCTGGAAAGGTCATGATCACTGTCTTTTGGGACATTGAAAGTGTGATTCTTGTGGACGTTATGCCAAGAGGAGAGACAATCAATTCGCAAGCTTACATTAAGACATTGAAAAAACTCAATCAACGTTTTCGCAGAGTTCGGCCGCACAAGAATCCAGCAGACCTGCTTCTCCTTCACGACAATGCGCGCCCTCACACAAGTCTGGCAACACGGGAAGCAATCACCAAATTGGGTTGGACTGTACTACCCCATCCACCCTATGGTCCCGATTTGGCACCCTCTGATTTTCAACTATTTGGTCCACTTAAAGATGCATCCGTGGGACAAGGTTTCAAGATGATGAAGGAGTGATTCATGCAGCGAAGAAATGGCTACATGATCAAGACAAAATCTGGTACGGGCTAGGAATACATGCACTTGTTTCGCGCTGGCATAAAGCCGTACAAGTTGATGGGGATTATGTTGAATAATACCGATGTTTACATGACATATCCATGTATATTGTGTATACATTTCATGCTTTTTGAATAAACAGCACCTGAGAAAAACGATGGGGTGCATTACTTTCTGAACGCCCCTCGTATTTATGTGAAACATACGTAGAATTACGGAAAAAGGATAACTGGTCAATTATTTTATTCTACATAACAGACTGTAATGACATTTTGTTGTCTGTTGTTTAGTACGTGTGGTGGTAACAAGAGTAAAAGTGAGTTCCTAAAACTTTCCTTTTCTTGTACTGATTTATTTTGCTTCTTGTCGACCACTTCCATAGGCGTATGTTTGTTATTACCCAGGCAGGTGTAGTGAAACCGCTGCGCCACCTAGGAGCTATGTTGCTGTTAGTCTAACCCAGTGTCACGTAGACAGTTATGATCTATAAATTGCCTATTTCCTCTTCTTCTTCTTTCACCCGTATCCTCTATTTTATTATCGCAGTTTACCTTTTTCCTGTATTTTTTGTGCATCCATTCGTTTGCGAAAAATATTTTCATCCTCATTCTTAACGTTTACCTGTTTCGTTTCTAATACTAGTAACGCAATTATTGCATAAGACGTGAAGTCCCTGGGCGGACTGAAATTAGTGTTAGAACACGTCCCAGCAGACAGCTGTCTACAGTTTCCCCCTGGGACGGTGTTTCTTCGGCTTAGTTTATGGGCCTGTAGCGTGAAAATTCACTCCGCCAGACA
>JAMPIV010020407.1:0-22562 GCA_024509875.1 Oreohelix idahoensis
AAGACTTTTAAATATCTGTTTTTTCGTGTGTTAGGGTAAAAAATTATTAATAAAATTATAAAAAGGTTTTAGTTGTTTGTGTAATTGTATTAAATATTTAAACAAAAAGATATGTCTTGTTAGGCTGAAAAATATCTCTTAGCCTAAATATCGTTTGTTATTTTATATCTTTTAAACTCATATACTAAATTTGTATTTTTTATCTTGACATAACATTTTTAAAGAGTGTTGATAAGCCTTAACGATTACGTACTAAAAAAGATTTCCTTATTTTCTCACCTACTGTTAGACAAGTATTTTTGTTCATATGTTGCGAGAATTATTTGTGTTAACATAACCAGATATAAAAAAACAGATTCTGATACCTCAAAGATTAAAGAAAAATCTTTTATCACATTAAAAAATTATTTTAGAACATACCATAATTTGTCCTACTACAACAAAGAAAACTCCATTTTGGTTACAAAGTAGCAAAACACGTAATAAAACTTATTACTAAACTTTCCTTTCTTTCTCTCTACTCTTTCTCTCTTGTCTCTCTCTCTCTGTTTTTCTTTCTTTCTTTCTGTTTTTATACTCTCTTTCTCTTTACTTTTCTCTCTCTCTCTCTTTCTTTCTCCTCTTTCTTTCCAACGTTGTCTGTTGTCTCTGTCTTTCTGATTTTACTTGCTTATCATTCTTCTCTTTCTCCTTTCTCACTCTCTTCCTATTCTTGTCTTTTCTTTCTTTTCTTTCTTCTAAAACTTTACTCTCTTCTCTCTCTTATTTCTTCTCTTTTTTCTTCCTCTTCTTTCTTTCCTTTTTCTTAACTGTTTTGACGGGGATGGTGTTTCTAAATGACTCTCTGTTTTTTTTTCTTTTTCCTTTCTTCTTGTCTTTATTCTTTTTTAATCTTTCGTGGTCTTCTTTCCCCTTTCTTTCTCATTTTAATACTCCTTGATTAGTCCGGTTTGATGTTCTTTCTTTGTGATCCTGGTGAGTTGCTAACAGCTGGATTTTCTAGCTTCATAGATTTCTTGTTCTGTTTTTTTCTACCCTCCCTCTTGCCTTCCTGTCTATCTTTCTTTTTTTCTTTTTTTACATTTTTTTCTGGTTTTTTCAAATGATGGGTCTTTCTGTCGTTTAGGACTTTCTCGTCCATATTTAACATCTCCCACATACATATTCTCTTATCTGACTGTTGTGCTATATTTTCCAATGGTAACCTCCTGTTATGGATCACGATTGGTTAGACAATATAAAAAAACCTTTCTCACCGCTCGTCCCCACTTGTCGTATATCGTTAAAAAAATATACCTCTGCCAATAAAATTTTAAAAAATTCCTTCTTAAATATGCTGGGAATTGGGTCACGAAACGGCAGGAATGTTATCTTTTTAAAAATTTTTTCTTTTTTTGGAGATACTTTGTTCGATGGTTTCTGTTTGCCCTAGTTTCTTCTTCTAATACTTTTTTTTTCTTTATTTGTCTCTTCCTTAAAATCTTCTTCTTTTTCTCTTCTTTCATTACCCTTCGTTTTCTGTTATGTCTTAATCACGAATTGTTTTAGACATGTCTCATTCTTTAACTAGACCTGGACCGGTGAACGTCTCTGAAAAAACGTTGTGAAAGCCTTCTCATATCAAACTTCTGAAAAAGCAACAGCTCATCACCAAACGTAAGTTATTCTGTTTCATTCGTATGTTTTGTTAGGATGTTAAAATAATTATCTCTGTTTAATAACCTTATAAAAAGGTTTTAGTTGCTTGTTTATGCGTGTGTTGTATTAAATATTTAAACAAAAAGACATGTCTGTGTATTCGCTTTTTCGCTAGCCAGTGTTGGTAAAGGCTGTTTCAAAGTTAATATGTCTAGACTAATAGGTATTTTAATAATAGTTGTTTGTTAAATTCTTACATGTGTGTATGGTTTAGCTAAGTTAAGAATTATCCGACTTATTTTTTATGTGGTGTGTGTAGTAGTAGTGAGAAAAATTCCTTAGTTTAATCCTTATCTACGTTTCTCGTCTATTGTTAAACTCGTGCGAAAGCGAATTATATTTGGGTTTTGAAAAATTATCCGTGATACTTACAACTTGTAAAACTTTCTGATAACAACACTCTAAACTTGTATATACTAATAGTCTATTTCAAATACTTGCTTGGATGTAGCGCAAAGATGTTTGGGTAGATCGATAAATTGATTTGATTCCACAACACATGCGCTCGAGTCGTATTTCTGTACTCACAAGCTGCTTCTATAAAGAACTTCTCATAGTAACTACAAACATATTACGTTAAAAATAACTAAGGACCCGAGTCACTACAAACTACCTAACCAGCCCGTGAAAATTAGACAACATAATAGTTTAGAAAATAGCGTATTTTGGTTTTTAAAACAATACTGAACTACACACGGAAAAAGATAGAGATAATACAATCAACATATTACATTAAGTCACCTTGCTATAACCATGATTGAACATACACTTTAATAAATACTTATATTTTCGTTATTTTAAAAAAGGACAGGTCAATTCGGTACTGTCTCGCGAACGGGTTGAGTTTTAAATCCATATCCTTTTTGCCACAGCGCGCGCGCACGTGGACCATTCTGATATGTTAAACAAAATTATTTCCTTTGATAACAGACTAAACAATAAGACTAGTTATAAGGCAGAGTAGGTGTGTGTATACCTATAAGTCTGTGTTTTATTTATCTGTTTATTCTCTCTCTCTCTTTCTCTCTTCCTCTCTCTCTCTCTCTCTTTCTCTTTCTCTCTCTCTCTTTCTCGCTTTCTCTCTCTCTCTCTCTCTCTCTCTCTCATTACATGTATTTAATTTTATTTATGTGTGCCTAACGTCTTTTTGTTCATCTTTTCACAGATGGAGTCAACTCAACGACGGGGCTATGCCTGTTTACACTGCCAGTCTGTTTTCAAGCGAGGTCATGATCTCACTCGGCATATGGCCACAGCACACGACCGCCACAATCATGAGTGCGCTTTCTGTGGTTTAGTATTTACTAGACCCGATACGTTGAAACGTCACATAGAGAATAAACACGGGTCCGGCTCAGCACAAACAGACACATCAGTGGCACAAACCAACATAATATGTAGCAGATGTGGGGAGACTTTCACCCGCCGCGCCGACCTATTACGACACAGCAAGAGCAGGCACTCGCTGACTCTGTTCTCTTGTGAGTTCTGCAATAAAAACTTTACCCGCCTTGACAATCTACGCATCCACAAAAAACACCAACACACCTCTTCAACAGCAGCAGACACCGCAGCAACACCGCAGAACCCACCAATACCACCGCACCATAATGACCGCGCACTAGTATCAGGTGTCACAAAGACATCATCTGCTGCAGCAGGGACAACAGACTCAACGCACCAACAGACACCACCAGTCGGTGCCATAACAGACTCAGCATCTATGGCGGCCTCTACCACCACAACAACTTCCACACTACCAAGAGCCCCCTATTCAACAAGTCCCACCCCATCTCACCCACCAAAAACAGGCCAGACCAAGAAACGACCAATGTCTAGTCATCAAATCTCTAATAAAAAAAACTCGCTTGTCCTCTGACCAAGACAGTTTAGGTGACTTACCAGCTGACATTAAACAAATATACATTGACAACTGGCAAGCCATTAAAACACACTCCAACATCCACAAATATTTGTCCACATTCACTTTTTTCCATAATAACCAAAGAATTGAATGGGAAAGTCTTTTGCTTCCTGTCTTTACACAACAGACAAAACGCTTCAAGATTAACTTCAGTCACCACGTAGTTTTGAGAGACAGAGAAACAAACCAATTACGCTTATTTCATGCCTCAAATAATAATAGTTGTGTGTTAGAACAGCCTCACTTAATCAACAACATTACAGATTTCAAGTCTTTTGTCTCAAACTTACAAGACACCGACATTATCACAAACGCACAATTAAACAGACCCAATACAAAATATTATGTTGAAGCCATCCCGGCCACATCCTTCTATCTATATCATATTCAAGACCACTCAATCGCTTGAACAAACACCACAACAAAGTTGACAAACACACTTTCTTAGACGTCCTCAACACACAACAGGCACAGGGCGGGAAAAATATCGGGTTCCGTGCACACAAATCCTCCATCTACACATACGAACAACACCGCAACGCCATATCTTACTTTTACATAAAACGACAAGTGCATCCCGACAACGTCACCACATCACCCCTCAACATTTAAACTCTCTCTCTCTCTCTCTCTCTCTCTCTCTCTTTCAGATACGTAGACACACCCAATACACAACACCTCTATTTCTTACGACGAGACGACAATGTGACGACACCCCTCAAGGTCTGGCCTGCAGCTGTGATATTTTTATTGCATATTTTGTAACAAAAAACCACTAATATATAAATATGTATTATTGTGCATATCACTATGTGAAAATATCTATGTTTGATAATGTCACCATATACACCATATAATTGTATATTCATTTGCTAAATAATTACTGCATAATGTACATTTTGTAAAAAAAAATACTATATGTATATTACCATATATGCTTTGCTATTACAAAAACACTATTGAATATAAAATAAAAAACTATATTAACTAAAACGCTTTTTTGTTACCTATATATCGTCTAATTGTTTGTCTAAATGTTCGTCTAACTGTTTGTATAACTGTTTGTATACATATCGTATAACTGTTTGTCTAAATGTTGTAAAATATGTATGTCTAAATATATCTCCCTATTATATATCATCTAACTATCGTCTTCCTATTGTCTAAATATATCTCCCTATTATATGTATATATCGTCTAACTGTTCGTATAACTGTTGTAAAATATGTCTATATGTAAAATAAACAATACACAACAATACCGTGACGCACCTTCGATGGTAGACCTAGTGCAGGTCTCTAACACTTCACTCCCATATATATATATATATATATATATATATATATATATATATATATATATATATATATATATATATATATATATACAACAATTAAAATACACACACACAATAACCCATACCCCAACACACCCCACGATTCAACAGCCCCTCAAACTACAACACACAATTAAGACACCTACAACCAAACACTCTACCGGTACAATACATCACACACAAAATCCACCCTAACCCAACCCGCCAGCTACATCGTCATCCTCCCCCTCGCACAAAAACAATACCCGCTTCCTTAAAAAATCCATTAGTAACCTAAGTCCCCGTTATCGATTTTTATATTTTCCTCTTTAACTCAAGTATTCTTTTAAAAGAGATCATTAACTATATACTTCTATCTAACACTTCACTCCTGCGTCATACATACAACCACCAGCTACACCCCAGCACACACCCATGAGGCATCACCGCCAGCCAAAAAAGCAATACCCGTTCCCTTAAAAATCCCCTTAGTAACCTAAGCCGCCGTTACCACAGATGCATCCTGACAACGTCACCACATCTCCGTATATGTGAATGTATATATGTGTGTATATATGTCTAAACAAATACACCAATACACTACCAACACAATACTTCACACAAAAATCCACCCTAACCCACCCCGCCAGCTACATCGTCACCCACGCCAGCCCAAAAAAGGCACTTCAAAAACCCTCTTAGTAACCCAACATTATCGATTTTTTAAAT
Organism: Oreohelix idahoensis; assembly: GCA_024509875.1. Lineage (NCBI taxonomy): Eukaryota > Metazoa > Mollusca > Gastropoda > Stylommatophora > Oreohelicidae > Oreohelix > Oreohelix idahoensis. The sequence continues at coordinate 5,667 of JAMPIV010020407.1, forward strand.
TTTCCGTCATTATCGATTTTTATATATATTGTCTAAGTATTTTGTATACACAACACCATTATCGTATATTACTATATAAAAAGTCATACGTCTGATCATCAGAGGAAGCCTCGCCGCTAAAATATATCGCTATATAAAAAGTCACACGCCGCCGCCTGAATGATACCTAAGTTAAAATATATCGCTTTATAAAAGTCATGCGCCGCCGCCTGAATGATACCTAAGTTAAAATATATCGCTCTATAAAAGTCATGCGCCGCCGCCTGAAACGCCGCCTGAAATCGATCGAGTTTTTTTGCTATATAAAAGTCACACGCCGCCGCCTGAATGATACCTAAGTCCGCCATTGTATACTACTCATTTCTAATTACGATACTTTTGATAAGGACAAATGCACTAACTAATGGCAAAATTTAATCAGAGATAAGATATTTATACACAATAGTGATGTAACCATAGGTAGGATTGCATCATCAACTTCTAGTTACATTTTTATTGGTCATTAGAAAAAATTATGCAATCGTCCACAACAGTTGCGTCATATATATAAATTGACCGTAATTAAATAAACTAGTAGCATATATCTTGAAAACTAGAGCCAATCAACATTTTTTAATGTCATTTTCGTTTTCAGCACACCAAAATTAGTTAAGATCAGCTATTTTCATTTCTGGTACATTTTGGTTGTTGACTAGTGTTATTCATGACCCACTTTTATGCGTCAGGACTGATAAAGTACATTTAATTTTATAGAATGAAACTTTCATTTTATAGAATGCTGCTGTCGCCTCTTATAAAACATGTGACTTATAAGAAATGAACGTTATTGAAAACAAAATATATACTAACTAGCAATAACCCGTCAAACTTGACGGGTTTTTAATTATAGTGTGCTGTTTCTGTTCCCGGATGAGCAGATAGAAGTACATTCTTAGTGTTTTTGGTTTCTTTCCATTATACAGTGTAATCAAATTGTTCATGAACACCGTCATTTGAACGCTTTTCTTTGTTGATTGTAACTATTTTCGGGAGAGTATATATAATAGAAGCAATACAATTTTTCAACACGGTTGCATTCCTCAGCTGTGACAAACGTACACACGGCGAGAATTATTTTATTTTAGATTCAGTTTAAAAGTTCTTTGATGACTACATTTCGTGTGCAAGTGCGTGGATTGTTTTCAAAGAGTGTTAACTGATAATAAGTGGTTTTAACAAAAACTTTCAAGTTTTCATGATTTGTACATCGTGTGAGGGCTCATGCACACCAATTTTTACGCACTTTTTCTTTGTCGAGTGTTACTAATTTCGTACAAGAATAAAAAAAAAACATAAAACCAAAATATTTCTTTTATGAAACACACACGCCGCGCAAGTTGCACACCGTGCGTTGCGCACTATTTTTCTGGCGCGAGTTACTATTATGAGTGTGACCGACCGACGTAACATACATCAGTAATTATGTTAGTATCAAATAAAAGAAAAAAGTATTCTAGGATTCACTAATCAGATGTATCATCTGCACAATGTTATTAACGTGTCCAGGTATTTGAATCTATTGACTTGCATAAAAACTGTTTCATTTCCGTTGGTTGTTCATACTGAAGAATATTAGCAAGAAAAGCGAGCAATTTCAGGGGTCGTGCAGTTCAGTGCAATGGTCAGATGCGTACCACGTTTACGTAATTTCACACTGCGACTTTGATAGGACAATGTTAATGCTGGTATTTGTCATGGAAGTAATTTATTTTTTGTTTATCAAAGGGAAACAATTATGCAAATTTGTAGAAATAATAATAAAATATATTATAGATTTTTGACACTGTACTATGTGTTTTTTTATTTAAATTTAAATTACAACTGCAACGCTGGTGGACAAAAATGATGCGCGTTATACTGATTCCGTACGTAAGATCTTTTAAAAGACGCAATGGCCGACCGCTGTGACCGCAAGGTCTTTTAAAAGACGCTGATTTATTTCGTTGTTTCTTTCTATTCTGATATTTTATACTGCCCGGAATTTATCTCGAACGGAAGTAAACACAAAACTGGGCAAATTTCAACAAGCTTCAATGTCTTTTATTTGCGTTTGAAGGAATTTTTTCACATTTATCTTCATCTTTAATCGTGTTTTGTCGTATCGCCATAATGGCCGAAAACACACAGGATATGTTACTAATATGTGAACAGTGAACAAACTGTGCGATCAACCATAACTTTCTTACTTTTTCTGTGTTTCTAAATGGATTACCTGCACAAAGAGAGCAGTGAAACTGTATTGTGATAACAATTTATGTTACAAGCCTTACGTAAGTCGAAAATTTTTGTTCAAAATTTCAAGTTATCTTTTTTCCGTGTACATGTTATCTGTTATAACATAAACATAACATAAAATTAGCTAGAAAGGCATATGGATTTATATTGTTCATCCAATGTACTTTAATTTGATATATAATATGTTATACTTAACTCATGATTAGACACACATTGTCTGTAAACGTAAATTATGTATGTGTAAATTTTTGGTGCCTAAAAAAAATTCCGTCCAGAGCTGAAAATAATTACGTACTGAATCAGTTAAACGTCACGCAGTTTGTGGAAAGACTAAAAGCACACGCCTTTTATATAATTTTTAGAGTGCAAGAAAAAGTATTGTGGGACAGGACAGGACACTTTTAGATAATTATGTAGTATATGATACATGTTGAAAAAGAGTTCATTAACATTTGCAGTACAACTTTTCTGTGCAATATTCAATAATCAATGATGTAGGTATTAAATGATCACAATTATTAAATTTAGGAGGTCATAACAAATTAGAGGTGGGGGCAAATGTCCCATTTCGCCCAAAATAGTCGTTGATACGTTGGACGATTTAGTCGTGCAAAACGAAAAACCCTTAAAAATAAATATGAGACAAGAGTTAAAAGAAAAGGTTATTTTGCAATTTTGTTTTAATGTATTAAATCAAGACTGTAAAGAATATCCGTATATATACTTCTTCTTCTTCCTCGTTCGCCCTGAAAAGGACGGTGGTTGCGTTGTGTCTGTTTACGCCGTAGCTGTGATATCTGCACCTTTCGGTCGACACATCCGACTTCAGCACGGCATTTTTAGGGACCAGGTTTGCCTTCCCATTGCGATCCCACTCGCTCAGCCAGACTCCACTGCTGCAGACTGTTTCCAGGAAAACCACGTGGAGGTGGAGTGCGGTCTTGACCAGCTCTGGTTCGCTGGTCCTGATGAAGCAGTCAAGCTATGGGTCGCTGACTGCATTCACTATTGTTGCATCTTTGGGTCCCATCCGTATATATACAAAACATGTAATAAAAAGGCAAGTTAATTAATTAGTCAAATGTTCTCATGCATGCCGTATGGGGCAACTAATAACAGGTTGTACTTGTGGCTGATAAACTCATCGTTTAAAGACATTGTTACACAAACCACCTTTGTGGGGGCATGGTAATGTTGGTGTAGACTTCCTACGAGGGGATTCGCTGGAGGGTGACTGAATGCCACTATAAGGAGCCTAAACAGAGATGATGATGATGATGATGATCATGTGTATATATATTTGACTAATTAAATTAACTTGCCTTTTTATTACATGTTTTGTATATTATACGGATGGGACCCAAAGATGCAACAAATAGTGAATGCAGTCAGCGACCCATAGCTTGACTGCTTCATCAGGACCAGCGAACCAGAGCTGGTCAAGACCGCACTCCACCTCCACGTGGTGGTCCTGGAAACAGTCTGCAGCAGTGGAGTCTGGTTGAGCGAGTGCGGATCGAAATGGGAAGGCAAACCTGGTCCCTAAAAAATGCCGTGCAGAAGTCGGATGTGTCGACCGAAAGGTGCAGATATCACAGCTTAGGCGTAAACAGACACAACGCAACCACCGTCCTTTTCAGGGCGAACGAGGAAGAAGAAGAAGTATATATACGGATATTCTTTACAGTCTTGATTTAATACATTAAAACAAAATTCCAAAATAACCTTTCCTTTTAACTCTTGTCTCATATTGATTTTTACGGGTTTTTTTCACTTGGACGACTAAGTCGTGTCCAACATATCAACGATTATGTATGCGAAATGGGACATGTGCCCCCACCTCTAATTTGTTATGACCTCCTAAATTTTATAATTGTCATCATTTATTACCTACGTCACTGATTATTGTATGTTGTATAGAAAAGTTGTACTGCAAATGTTAGTAACCTCTTGTCAACATGTATCACATACTATATAGTTCTCTAAAAGTGTCCTGTCCTGTCCCACAATACTTTTTCTTGCACTCTAAAAATTATATAAAAGGCGTGTGCTTTTAGTCTTTCCACAAACTGCGTGACGTTTAACTGATTCAGTACGTAATTATTTTCAGCTCTGGACGGAATTTTTTTTAGGCACCAAAAATTTACACATACATAATTTACGTTTACAGACAATGTGTGTCTAATCATGAGTTAAGTATAACATATTATATATCAAATTAAAGTACATTGGATGAACAATATAAATCCATATGCCTTTCTAGCTAATTTTATGTTATGTTTATGTTATAACAGATAACATGTACACGGAAAAAAGATAACTTGAAATTTTGAACAAAAATTTTCGACTTACGTAAGGCTTGTAACATAAATTGTTATCACAATACAGTTTCACTGCTCTCTTTGTGCAGGTAATCCATTTAGAAACACAGAAAAAGTAAGAAAGTTATGGTTGATCGCACAGTTTGTTCACTGTTCACATATTAGTAACATATCCTGTGTGTTTTCGGCCATTATGGCGATACGACAAAACACGATTAAAGATGAAGATAAATGTGAAAAAATTCCTTCAAACGCAAATAAAAGACATTGAAGCTTGTTGAAATTTGCCCAGTTTTGTGTTTACTTCCGTTCGAGATAAATTCCGGGCAGTATAAAATATCAGAATAGAAAGAAACAACGAAATAAATCAGCGTCTTTTAAAAGACCTTGCGGTCACAGCGGTCGGCCATTGCGTCTTTTAAAAGATCTTACGTACGGAATCAGTATAACGCGCATCATTTTTGTCCACCAGCGTTGCAGTTGTAATTTAAATTTAAATAAAAAAACACATAGTACAGTGTCAAAAATCTATAATATATTTTATTATTATTTCTACAAATTTGCATAATTGTTTTCCCTTTGATAAACAAAAAATAAATTACTTCCATGACAAATACCAGCATTAACATTGTCCTATCAAAGTCGCAGTGTGAAATTACGTAAACGTGGTACGCATCTGACCATTGCACTGAACTGCACGACCCCTGAAATTGCTCGCTTTTCTTGCTAATATTCTTCAGTATGAACAACCAACGGAAATGAAACAGTTTTTATGCAAGTCAATAGATTCAAATACCTGGACACGTTAATAACATTGTGCAGATGATACATCTGATTAGTGAATCCTAGAATACTTTTTTCTTTTATTTGATACTAACATAATTACTGATGTATGTTACGTCGGTCGGTCACCACTCATAATAGTAACTCGCGCCAGAAAAATAGTGCGCAACGCACGGTGTGCAACTTGCGCGGCGTGTGTGTTTCATAAAAGAAATATTTTGGTTTTATGTTTTTTTTTTATTCTTGTACGAAATTAGTAAGCACTCGACAAAGAAAAAGTGTGTAAAAATTGGTGTGCATGAGCCCACACTCGATGTACAAATCATGAAAACTTGAAAGTTTTTCTTAAAACCACTTATTATCAGGGAACACTCTAAGAAAACACTCCACGCACTTTCACACGAAATGTTGTCATCAAAGAACTTTGAAATTGAATCTAAAATAACATAATTCTCGCCGTGTGTACGTTTGTCACAGCTGAGGAATGCAACCGTGTTGAAAAATTGTATTGCTTCTATTATATATACTCTCCCGAAAATAGTTACAATCAACAAAGAAAAGCGTTCAAATGACGGTGTTCATGAACAGTTTGATTACACTGTATAATGGAAAGAAACCAAAAACACTAAGAATGTACTTCTATCTGCTCATCCGGGAACAGAAACAGCACACTATAATTAAAAACCCGTCAAGTTTGACGGGTTATTGCTAGTTAGTATATATTTTGTTTTCAATAACGTTCATTTCTTATAAGTCACATGTTTTATAAGAGGCGACAGCAGCATTCTATAAAATGAAAGTTTCATTCTATAAAATTAAATGTACTTTATCAGTCCTGACGCATAAAAGTGGGTCATGAATAACACTAGTCAACAACCAAAATGTACCAGAAATGAAAATAGCTGATCTTAACTAATTTTGGTGTGCTGAAAACGAAAATGACATTTAAAAATGTTGATTGGCTCTAGTTTTCAAGATATATGCTACTAGTTTATTTAATTACGGTCAATTTATATATATGACGCAACTGTTGTGGACGATTGCATAATTTTTTCTAATGACCAATAAAAATGTAACTAGAAGTTGATGATGCAATCCTACCTATGGTTACATCACCATTGTGTATAAATATCTTATCTCTGATTAAATTTTGCCATTAGTTAGTGCATTTGTCCTTATCAAAAGTATCGTAATTAGAAATGAGTAGTATACAATGGCGGACTTAGGTATCATTCAGGCGGCGGCGTGTGACTTTTATATAGCAAAAAAACTCGATCGATTTCAGGCGGCGTTTCAGGCGGCGGCGCATGACTTTTATATAGCGATATATTTTAACTTAGGTATCATTCAGGCGGCGGCGCATGACTTTTATATAGCGATATATTTTAACTTAGGTATCATTCAGGCGGCGGCGTGTGACTTTTTATATAGCGATATATTTTAGCGGCGAGGCTTCCTCTGATGATCAGACGTATGACTTTTTATATAGTAATATACGATAATGGTGTTGTGTATACAAAATACTTAGACAATATATATAAAAAATCGATAATGACGGAAAATTTAAAAAATCGATAATGTTGGGTTACTAAGAGGGTTTTTGAAGTGCCTTTTTTGGGCTGGCGTGGGTGACGATGTAGCTGGCGGGGTGGGTTAGGGTGGATTTTTGTGTGAAGTATTGTGTTGGTAGTGTATTGGTGTATTTGTTTAGACATATATACACACATATATACATTCATATATACGGAGATGTGGTGACGTTGTCAGGATGCATCTGTGGTGACGGCGGCTTAGGTTACTAAGGGGTTTTTTAAGGGAACGGGTATTGCTTTTTGGCTGGCGGTGATGCCTCATGGGTGTGTGCTGGGGTGTAGCTGGTGGTTGTATGTATGACGCAGGAGTGAAGTGTTAGATAGAAGTATATAGTTAATGATCTCTTTTAAAAGAATACTTGAGTTAAAGAGGAAAATATAAAAAATCGATAACGGGGACTTAGGTTACTAATGGATTTTTTAAGGAAGCGGGTATTGTTTTTGTGCGAGGGGGAGGATGACGATGTAGCTGGCGGGTTGGGTTAGGGTGGATTTTGTGTGTGATGTATTGTACCGGTAGAGTGTTTGGTTGTAGGTGTCTTAATTGTGTGTTGTAGTTTGAGGGGCTGTTGAATCGTGGGGTGTGTTGGGGTATGGTCACTATTGGTTATTGTGTGTGTGTATTTTAATTGTTGTATATATATTATTATAATATATATATATATATATATATATATATATATATATATATATATATATATATATATATATATATATATGGGAGTGAAGTGTTAGAGACCTGCACTAGGTCTACCATCGAAGGTGCGTCACGGTATTGTTGTGTATTGTTTATTTTACATATAGACATATTTTACAACAGTTATACGAACAGTTAGACGATATATACATATAATAGGGAGATATATTTAGACAATAGGAAGACGATAGTTAGATGATATATAATAGGGTGATATATTTAGACATACATATTTTACAACATTTAGACAAACAGTTATACGATATGTATACAAACAGTTATACAAACAGTTAGACGAACATTTAGACAAACAATTAGACGATATATAGGTAACAAAAAAGCGTTTTAGTTAATATAGTTTTTTATTTTATATTCAATAGTGTTTTTGTAATAGCAAAGCATATATGGTAATATATATAGTATTTTTTTTTTACAAAATGTACATTATGCAGTAATTTTTTAGCAAATGAATATACAATTATATGGTGTATATGGTGACATTATCAAACATAGATATTTTCACATAGTGATATGTACAATAATACATATTTGTATATTAGTGGTGTTTTGTTACAAAATATACAATAAAAATATCACAGCTGCAGGCCAGACCTTGAGGGGTGTCGTCACATTGTCGTCACATTGTCGTCTCGTCGTAAGAAATAGAGGTGTTGTGTATTGGGTGTGTCTACGTATCTGAAAGAAAGAGAGAGAGAGAGAGAGAGAGAGAGACAGTTTAAATGTTGAGGGGTGATGTGGTGACGTTGTCGGGATGCACTTGTCGTTTTATGTAAAAGTAAGATATAGCGTTGCGGTGTTGTTCGTATGTGTAGATGGAGGATTTGTGTGCACGGAACCCGATATTTTTCCCGCCCTGTGCCTGTTGTGTGTTGAGGACGTCTAAGAAAGTGTGTTTGTCAACTTTGTTGTGGTGTTTGTTCAAGCGATTGAGTGGTCTTGAATATGATATAGATAGAAGGATGTGGCCGGGATGGCTTCAACATAAAATTTTGTATTGGGTCTGTTTAATTGTGCGTTTGTGATAATGTCGGTGTCTTGTAAGTTTTGTGATAATGTCGGTGTCTTGTAAGTTTGAGACAAAAGACTTGAAATCTGTAATGTTGTTGATTAAGTGAGGCTGTTCTAACACACAACTATTATTATTTGAGGCATGAAATAAGCGTAATTGGTTTGTTTCTCTGTCTCTCAAAACTACGTGGTGACTGAAGTTAATCTTGAAGCGTTTGTCTGTTGTGTAAAGACAGGAAGCAAAAGACTTTCCCATTCAATTCTTTGGTTATTATGGAAAAAAGTGAATGTGGACAAATATTTGTGGATGTTGGAGTGTGTTTTAATGGCTTGCCAGTTGTCAATGTATATTTGTTTAATGTCAGCTGGTAAGTCACCTAAACTGTCTTGGTCAGAGGACAAGCGAGTTTTTTTATTAGAGATTTGATGACTAGACATTGGTCGTTTCTTGGTCTGGCCTGTTTTTGGTGGGTGAGATGGGGTGGGACTTGTTGAATAGGGGGCTCTTGGTAGTGTGGAAGTTGTTGTGGTGGTAGAGGCCGCCATAGATGCTGAGTCTGTTATGGCACCGACTGGTGGTGTCTGTTGGTGCGTTGAGTCTGTTGTCCCTGCTGCAGCAGATGATGTCTTTGTGACACCTGATACTAGTGCGCGGTCATTATGGTGCGGTGGTATTGGTGGGTTCTGCGGTGTTGCTGCGGTGTCTGCTGCTGTTGAAGAGGTGTGTTGGTGTTTTTTGTGGATGCGTAGATTGTCAAGGCGGGTAAAGTTTTTATTGCAGAACTCACAAGAGAACAGAGTCAGCGAGTGCCTGCTCTTGCTGTGTCGTAATAGGTCGGCGCGGCGGGTGAAAGTCTCCCCACATCTGCTACATATTATGTTGGTTTGTGCCACTGATGTGTCTGTTTGTGCTGAGCCGGACCCGTGTTTATTCTCTATGTGACGTTTCAACGTATCGGGTCTGGTAAATACTAAACCACAGAAAGCGCACTCATGATTGTGGCGGTCGTGTGCTGTGGCCATATGCCGAGTGAGATCATGACCTCGCTTGAAAACAGACTGGCAGTGTAAACAGGCATAGCCCCGTCGTTGAGTTGACTCCATCTGTGAAAAGATGAACAAAAAGACGTTAGGCACACATAAATAAAATTAAATACATGTAATGAGAGAGAGAGAGAGAGAGAGAGCGAGAAAGAGAGAGAGAGAGAGAGAGAGAGAGAGAGAGAGAGAGAGAGAGAGAGAGAGAGAGAGAGAGAGAGAGAGAATAAACAGATAAATAAAACACAGACTTATAGGTATACACACACCTACTCTGCCTTATAACTAGTCTTATTGTTTAGTCTGTTATCAAAGGAAATAATTTTGTTTAACATATCAGAATGGTCCACGTGCGCTCGCGCGCTGTGGCAAAAAGGATATGGATTTAAAACTCAACCCGTTCGCGAGACAGTACCGAATTGACCTGTCCTTTTTTAAAATAACGAAAATATAAGTATTTATTAAAGTGTATGTTCAATCATGGTTATAGCAAGGTGACTTAATGTAATATGTTGATTGTATTATCTCTATCTTTTTCCGTGTGTAGTTCAGTATTGTTTTAAAAACCAAAATACGCTATTTTCTAAACTATTATGTTGTCTAATTTTCACGGGCTGGTTAGGTAGTTTGTAGTGACTCGGGTCCTTAGTTATTTTTAACGTAATATGTTTGTAGTTACTATGAGAAGTTCTTTATAGAAGCAGCTTGTGAGTACAGAAATACGACTCGAGCGCATGTGTTGTGGAATCAAATCAATTTATCGATCTACCCAAACATCTTTGCGCTACATCCAAGCAAGTATTTGAAATAGACTATTAGTATATACAAGTTTAGAGTGTTGTTATCAGAAAGTATTACAAGTTGTAAGTATCACGGATAATTTTTCAAAACCCAAATATAATTCGCTTTCGCACGAGTTTAACAATAGACGAGAAACGTAGATAAGGATTAAACTAAGGAATTTTTCTCACTACTACTACACACACCACATAAAAAATAAGTCGGATAATTCTTAACTTAGCTAAACCATACACACATGTAAGAATTTAACAAACAACTATTATTAAAATACCTATTAGTCTAGACATATTAACTTTGAAACAGCCTTTACCAACACTGGCTAGCGAAAAAGCGAATACACAGACATGTCTTTTTGTTTAAATATTTAATACAACACACGCATAAACAAGCAACTAAACCTTTTTATAATGTTATTAAACAGAGATAATTATTTTAACATCCTAACAAAACATACGAATGAAACAGAATAACTTACGTTTGGTGATGAGCTGTTGCTTTTTCAGAAGTTTGATATGAGAAGGCTTTCACAACGTTTTTTTCAGAGACGTTCACCGGTCCAGGTCTAGTTAAAGAATGAGACATGTCTAAAACAATTCGTGATTAAGACAATGACTTTCCAATAAAAGTAGTCCGAGCGTATGAATTTCGTGATGGAGCCATAGTGGTTGTTGTGTAGAGATACTGTTTCAGAAAATAGTTCGCGCGCAAGCGCTTCGGCATGGTTTGGTCGATAAAAACGTTATCATAACGTATGAACAGGAAAATTGACCCCACCCTGGGTTGAAACCAGATCAATGACCCGCACAAAAAACATCACGCGTAAATTTCTGTTCACGTCACTAGGGCAAAACACAATCGAACAATAGTAGGAAATTTATAAAAGAAACATTCCTGCGTTCGTGTGTTCGAATCCCAGCTACTTAAGATTTCACTTTTTTAAATTTTTTATTTTTTTTATTTTATTTTACAAGTGGGGGATGCGGTGATAGGTTTTTATATTGTCTACCAATCGTGCCAAACAGGAGGCTACCATGGAAATATAGTACATTAAATAAATAGAAATATGTATGTGAGATGATAGAAATATCCCGGCCGGGTTATAGAAATATGCCCTCTAGACGACAGAAATACCACCTCGATTTGATAGAAATGTGACCACCAGGCAAACAATATTACAATAGTAAGAGATAAGCAAAGAAAGTTCATCACGACAGTAAGGAGACAGGAAACAAGATGGGCAGGGCATATCAGAAAAACTCTGAACAAGGAACCACCAGAGACACATGTCAATGTTCCTCAAGCTAAAAACTATCAAGCTGTTAATACAAACATTCCACGGAAGGAAGAAATCATAACGGCAATCAAGGGGTTAAAGAATGGAAAAACGCCTGACCACGATAACTTAAATGCAGAGTTAGTAAAGTATGAACGTGTGTGTGTATGACCAAGGGCGTTAAAAGAAAAAAAAAGAAAAAAAAAACTACGTGTGTTTTGAGTTTTATTAAACATGGATGAGAGAGAAAAGAGAGAGAGAGAGAGAGACAAACAGAGAAAGAAAGACAGAGAGAGAGAGAGAGAGAGAGAGTTAGAGAGAAAGAAAGAAAGAGAAAGACAGAGAGAGAGAGAGTGAGACAATGAGAAAGAGAATAAAATACATATATGTAACAATCAGTTAAATAAGACACAGACAAGTTGAGAAAGAAAGAGAGAGAAAGAAAGAGAGAGAGAGAAAAGAACGAGAAGAGAGAGAGAGACAAACAGAGAAAGAAAGACAGAGAGAGAGAGAGAGAGAGAGAGTTAGAGAGAAAGAAAGAGAAAGACAGAGAGAGAGAGAGAGAGAGAGAGAGAGAGAAAGAGAGAGAGAGAGCGAGAGAGAGAGAGAAAGAGAATAAACAGTTTTATTTCTTATTCTGTTATGTTAGCGTGTCAGAAATACCACACGTCAGCTGTGGCAACATAGATATCGATTAAAAACTCAGTCTGTGGTTGACCCAACATGTTTGCTAGACATGTGACGCCCTTTCGTTTAAGTAATAAGTTTTATTAACGTGTTTTGCTACTTTGTAACAAGGAGTTTTTCTTTGTGTAGCTAGACAAATATGGTATGTTCTAAATAATATTTTTAATGTGATAAAAGTGTTTATTAATTTTTGAGGTATCAGATTCTGTCTTTTTTATATTTGTTATGTTAACACAAATAAATCTCGCAAAAATGAACAAAAATACTTGTCTAACAGTAGGTGAGAAAATAAGGAAAATCTTTTTTCCTAGTACGTAATCGGTTAAGGCTTATCAACCACTCTTTAAAAATGTTATGTCAAGATAAAAAATACAAATTTAGTATCTGAGTTAACACAGATAAAAATAACAAACAGATATTTGGCTACAGAGATATTTTTACAGCCTAACACAGACATATCTTTTTGTTTAAATATTTAATACAATACACAAACAACTAAAACCTTTTTATAATTTTATTAAATATTTTTACACCCTAACACACGAAAAACAGATATTTTAAAAGTTATTTATGGTCTCCTAACGAAAACACTTATATTTTTAAAGATATACATCATAACACAGAGTACCGAATACACAGACACACACACACACACACACACACACACACACACACACACACACACACACACATTTAGACCTTTGTGTAGGTTATGTCTTCACAGTATCTGTTAAGAGAAATACGCTTTTTTGTTAAGTTTTATTTCAAAAATACTTTGTTTGATACTCTATTTTATTTTATTTTTGTAAAACTTTCTGGTTGGTCGCAAAGAAAAAAGTTATCTCTAAGGGCTTTCTTTCCCCGTCAATAAACCATCCAGACACCCGCGTGTATTACAAATAAACGGTAACTGGGTTTACGCTGGAACGTGCCGAAACAGACCTCAAAGTATTCACACCTGTTCCCTGAGTAAATAACGGCTATCGATTTTTCGAAGGGCTCAAGTAGTAGTACGGAATGCGCAAAACAGGTAGTATTCTACCCCTCCATCTCGCCCCTCCTGTGTCTTTTTGTTATCGCAAGTCCGCCATCTTGCCCCATATAACCTCCCCTTGTTAGCTCAAGTCCGCCATCTTGTTATCTTCCCCTTGTTAGCTCAAGTCCGCCATCTTGTTATCTCCCCCTTGTTATCTAAAGTCCGCCATCTTGACCCGCCTCTTCTTGTTATATAAAAATACCTCTTCTTGTTATCTCAAGTCCGCCATCTTGTCCCTCCTCTTCTTGTTATATAAAAGTCTAAAAATAACCTCCCCTTGTTAGCTCAATTCCGCCATCTTGCCCCGCCTCTTCTTGTTATCTCCCCCTTGTTAGCTAAAGTCCGCCATTTTGCACCTCCTGCGCGCCTCCTGAATGCGCTTATATAAAAGTCACGCGCCTCCTGGCATTTGTGCTATATAAAAGTCACGCGCCTCCTGGCGCGCCTCCTGAATGATACCTAAGTCAGCCATTCCCTACTACTTGAGCCCTTCGAAAAATCGATAGCCGTTATTTACTCAGGGAACAGGTGTGAATACTTTGAGGTCTGTTACCGTTTATTTGTAATACACGCGGGTGTCTGGATGGTTTATTGACGGGGAAAGAAAGCCCTTAGAGATAACTTTTTTCTTTGCAACCAACCAGAAAGTTTTACAAAAATAAAATAAAATAGAGTATCAAACAAAGTATTTTTGAAATAAAACTTAACAAAAAAGCGTATTTTTCTTAACAGATACTGTGAAGACATAACCTACACAAAGGTCTAAATGTGTGTGTTTGTGTGTGTGTGTGTGTGTGTGTGTGGGTGTATGTGTGTGTGTGTGTGTGTCTGTGTATTCGGTACTCTGTGTTATGATGTATATCTTTAAAAATATAAGTGTTTTCGTTAGGAGACCATAAATAACTTTAAAAATATCTGTTTTTCGTGTGTTAGGGTGTAAAAATATTTAATAAAATTATAAAAAGATTTTAGTTGTTTGTGTATTGTATTAAATATTTAAACAAAAAGATATGTCTGTGTTAGGCTGTAAAAATATCTCTGTAGCCAAATATCTGTTTGTTATTTTTATCTGTGTTAACTCAGATACTAAATTTGTATTTTTTATCTTGACATAACATTTTTAAAGAGTGGTTGATAAGCCTTAACCGATTATGTACTAGGAAAAAAGATTTTCCTTATTTTCTCACCTACTGTTAGACAAGTATTTTTGTTCATTTTTGCGAGATTTATTTGTGTTAACATAACAAATATAAAAAAGACAGAATCTGATACCTCAAAAATTAATAAACACTTTTATCACATTAAAAATATTATTTAGAACATACCATATTTGTCTAGCTACACAAAGAAAAACTCCTTGTTACAAAGTAGCAAAACACGTTAATAAAACTTATTACTTAAACGAAAGGGCGTCACATGTCTAGCAAACATGTTGGGTCAACCACAGACTGAGTTTTTAATCGATATCTATGTTGCCACAGCTGACGTGTGGTATTTCTGACACGCTAACATCACAGAATAAGAAATAAGACTGTGTTTATTCTCTCTCTCTCTCTCTCGCTTTCTCTCTCTCTCTCCCTCTCTTTCTCTCTCTCCCTCTCTCTCTCCCTCTCTCTCTCTGTCTTTCTCTTTCTTTCTTTCTCTCTAACTCTCTCTCTCTTTCTAACTCTCTCTCTCTGTCTTTCTTTCTCTGTTTGTCTCTCTCTCTCTCTTCTCGTTCTTTTCTCTCTCTCTCTTTCTTTCTCTCTCTTTCTTTCTCAACTTGTCTGTGTCTTATTTAACTGATTGTTACATATATTTATTTTATTCTCTTTCTCATTGTCTCACTCTCCCTCTCTCTGTCTTTCTCTTTCTTTCTTTCTCTCTAACTCTCTCTCTCTGTCTTTCTTTCTCTGTTTGTCTCTCTCTCTCTCTTTTCTCTTTCATCCATGTTTAATAAAACTCAAAACACACGTAGTTTTTTTTTTTTTTTTCTTTTAACGCCCTTGGTCATACACACACACGTTCATACTTTACTAACTCTGCATTTAAGTTATCGTGGTCAGGCATTTTTCCATTCTTTAACCCCTTGATTGCCGTTATGATTTCTTCCTTCCGTGGAATGTTTGTATTAACAGCTTGATCGTTTTTAGCTTGAGGAACATTGACATGTGTCTCTGGTGGTTCCTTGTTCAGAGTTTTTCTGATATGCCCTGCCCATCTTGTTTCCTGTCTCCTTACTGTCGTGATGAGCTTTCTTTGCTTATCTCTTACTATTGTAATATTGTTTGCCTGGTGGTCACATTTCTATCAAATCGAGGGGGTATTTCTGTCGTCTAGAGGGCATATTTCTATAACCCGGCCGGGATATTTCTATCACCTCACATACATATTTCTATTTATTTAATGTACTATATTTCCATGGTAGCCTCCTGTTTGGCACGATTGGTAGACAATATAAAAACCTATCACCGCATCCCCCACTTGTAAAATAAAATAAAAAAAAATAAAAAATTTAAAAAAAGTGAAATCTTAAGTAGCTGGGATTCGAACACACGAACGCAGGAATGTTTCTTTTATAAATTTCCTACTATTGTTCGATTGTGTTTTGCCCTAGTGACGTGAACAGAAATTTACGCGTGATGTTTTTTGTGCGGGTCATTGATCTGGTTTCAACCCAGGGTGAGGTCAATTTTCCTGTTCATACGTTATGATAACGTTTTTATCGACCAAACCATGCCGAAGCGCTTGCGCGCGAACTATTTTCTGAAACAGTATCTCTACACAACAACCACTATGGCTCCATCACGAAATTCATACGCTCAGACTACTTTTATTGGAAAGTCATTGTCTTAATCACGAATTGTTTTAGACATGTCTCATTCTTTAACTAGACCTGGACCGGTGAACGTCTCTGAAAAAACGTTGTGAAAGCCTTCTCATATCAAACTTCTGAAAAAGCAACAGCTCATCACCAAACGTAAGTTATTCTGTTTCATTCGTATGTTTTGTTAGGATGTTAAAATAATTATCTCTGTTTAATAACATTATAAAAAGGTTTAGTTGCTTGTTTATGCGTGTGTTGTATTAAATATTTAAACAAAAAGACATGTCTGTGTATTCGCTTTTTCGCTAGCCAGTGTTGGTAAAGGCTGTTTCAAAGTTAATATGTCTAGACTAATAGGTATTTTAATAATAGTTGTTTGTTAAATTCTTACATGTGTGTATGGTTTAGCTAAGTTAAGAATTATCCGACTTATTTTTTATGTGGTGTGTGTTTCCTTTGATAACAGACTTAACCAATAAGACTAGTTATCAGGGGGGCCAAAAAGAAAAAAAAAAAGTAGGTGTTGTGTATACCTATAAGTCTGTGTTTTTATTTATTC